>BMAW01127655.1:101761-163821 GCA_019974015.1 Nephila pilipes | reverse complement strand
CTCTTCATATTTGAACTAAACTTCGTGATTTAAAATTTAAGAAATAAATATTTCGTTAAACGTCTTCACATATTTAAACATAGGATAAAGAATACGACTCATAGTTTTTTAAACTGTTGGAAAAATGTTTAATTTTTAAGAGCATTTTTTTTAAAAAAAAAATCACACCTTTTTAAATATTTTTATATTGTTCACTTTTTAATTAAATTAAAATAATTATTACGTGTGCTTTTACTACATCGTAAAAAGTATTTTTTTATTTATTTAAAAGAAGGACTGAATAGTGAAGAGTACTTAGAACGTGAAAAATAAATTCCTTTTCAGAAAAAATTAATTTAAAAAAGGGAATATTTGAACTGCTCTACTAAACCCCTAATACACGTACGTAAAATCTAAATTATTGAAAATCGTCAAATCTGAATACTTTTTGTTGGCAATAATATACAACTGCTTAAATCAGTGTTTCTCAACCATTTTTTACCATGCCCTCCATAAGCCTTTTCAAAAAATTTATGTCCCCTATACATATATAGGCTCCCCCTCCCTTATTTTTTATGTCTCCCTATACTTTTTCGAATTGCCCTCCCCTTAAGAATTAAAATGCCCCCTTGTGGAGTGTAGGTCCCAAATTTAGAAACACTGGCTTAACGTATTGCTTCAATCCTTTTTTGGTCATAAATTTGACTTTTTTTTAACTTAATTCATGTAATCACGCGCTCTTAAAACCTGCAATATCAGCTGCTCCCATGGCTTCAGACATGTAGGGACGATCCCCACTAGACTTATGTCTGCACTTAAATTCCCTCGAAATCCCTCCATTCATCACACGTGTTCTATGACGTCTGTTGGAAAAATCCCTGCTATACAACTTCTTATACAACGAAAAAGCGGCCTCTCTTCTTTTTTCACCTCTGTTGTAATCTTCAGATGGTCTTCCGCTTCGATCTTGGTGGCTGAAGCAGGGTTCATCAGTACGTAACGCTCTATCTGCCAGAATCAATACATATTCTTGGAAGGAAAAAAAGGACTGTTCATTTCGGACTTGCATTCAAATGTGTAATTAACGTTAGAACAAATGTTTAATATTTTTCATTTAATTGTACTCAGTAAATTCATTATATATATATATATATATATATAATGACGCTCAATGTTCGTTTTTTAATAGCAATGTTACATAGTAAAAAAATGAAATATGATCTTATCTGAAATTGTTCAAGACTCGTATAGCCTCAATATTCAGTTTTCGTTTTTCTGCTGTCAGCTAAAACTGCTTTTTCCTAACATATTTCCATATTCTCAGATGAAAAAGAAAAATAGCAGAGTAAGTGCGTGTGCAATTTGCTTATTAGCAAAATCTTTTCCCATAACTTTCTTTCCAACAAACTGCTCGAAGACAAACTGCCACAAATTAGACTTTTAAATTGGATAACTTGTCATTATTGATTGCCACTTTTGGAAAATATGAAGAACTAGTTTGGAGAGAAAACCATTTACGGGAAATTTCGATTCGAGAATTTCTCATTAACTATAGTAACTAGTTTTTGATCGCAGGTTAGTCAAGAAATATAAAATATTTTGTTCGGGAAAACATGGAATCACGAATATAAAAATTTAAAATTGTAATCGACCATAAAAAAACGTATTCTGTAACTTAAAAAGATAGAGTTTTTAAAATGTTATGCTTGCATAGATACCGATTTAACCCGAATTTCTTTTTGAGATTCAATTGAATTCTTAAAGGATTTCTTAATGAAACAAAACAGAATAATGTATCCGAAGTCATGTTCTATAACAATATGTGATAATAAGATATAAAAGCGAGATTTTTCTTTACATACGAGTATAAAGTACACAATCGAGGATAAACAGTGAGACCTTTAACGCTTTCCTCGATTAACGCTGATTCGATATAACGCTCTCCTTTTGTTTTGCTAAGTTTCACTTGGTATTTTCTTGCATTTATCTGCATTTCTCATTAGTTTCGTTATGAATTAATTTTCATGTGAAACTATATCGAAAAGTTTAAACATAGAAGAAAAAAGAATGGTGTATAAACGCATTGTAATTTGGCAACTTTTTTGGGCATGTGTGTTTGATGCTCAGTGCTTATACGTAAGTGTGAAGTGTATGTACATAATAGGCCAAACATGCGTATTCACATGTATTTACTTTGAAAAATTAGGTGTGGTGGTAGCTCTAGTAGCTTTATTGCATTGGTCATGGGGGGGATTTTGTTTTCATGCATCTTATACATTAGTAATGAACACTATCTATGTTATCAATGCTATTTGAATATTTCATTTAATTTTACTAATTTTCTCGTATGTGCTGTAATCATCGACATTATTGTGTAAAAAAGTATATTATTCAGTAAAAATGAACCCTTATAATTTAAAAATAACAAAAAGTAAAATGTGCTGTGACTTTGGGCTATTCGCGGTTTTATCTTCACTAACCTTAGAGACTTTTTAAGATTGATTGCTTTTGCTACACAACCTTTGCCCAAACAAAAATGAAACGTGATTATGCAAATCACAAGCAGGTAGAAATGAAGTGCAACAGGATAGGAAATATATAAACTCAGCTGGAGAGTCACAGGTGAGATCGAGTAGTTCTAGCGTTTGACAGTTGTTCCAGAGTTGAAGTCGGATCCGATAATTATTACAGGTTATCGGCTGTTTCGCGAAGAAGTTAGAAATTAAGACTGCCTAATTTTGACTTTAGGGATAAGCGTCAGTTAATTTATTACCGTTAGACCGAGTTATTATATTTATGGCATAATCTGGGGAGAGCCTGTTATAATTGTCGTTTTATTAGCAATTAGTTAATAAATACAGTGTATAACTACTTGGTTAACGTCTCTTTGATTGACTTTTAGTGTTAATATATTGAGTTTAGCAATGGCACAAGAGGCGAATAAGAATAGTTCTCCGTCACCGTGCTTCTTTTTGGTTGCGTGTTTCCATTTCTTTATTAATGCTGTTTCACTGAGTGTGTTATCATCTAAGAACACAACTCAAATATTAAACGATATTTTACTGCATATAGGAAACGAGTTGACCAATCAAAGGCTACTGGTCAACGATACAGAGATGGTCAACATATGACGATGAATTTACAGTACCAGAAAAATAATAAATTATATGTTATCAAAGAACAATTTAAATTATATATGAAATATCTTTAAAAATATCAATATTTTTTTATTTTCTCATTGAGAATACTTTCTTTAGAAATAAAAACATTAAAGTAAGAATCTATTTCCGCCAGGTTTTTTTTTTTTTTTTTTTTATATTTGATTATAAAATTATTTGTAAAAAATTTATAAATTTTTTTTAAACTATAAAAATAAATTTCAATGTAATTTAAAAAAAAAAAAAAAAAAAAAGGAATATTAACTGTGTTGTATAAATATCATTCAATATTCATTGTTTACAGTAATTCAATAATTGTAGATATTCCCGCAAATCAAAAAAATCCTTTTAAATGAAGATAATTTAAAAATCAAGGAAAACAGTTATATATTAAGTCTTATGTGATCAATGTAACGTTGGGTTATGTAGAGATTCCCATTCACTAACCTTGGAGATATCTCTATTCAAATTGTTCGAAATAAAACTACTTCCGATGAAATGAAACGTGATAAATGCTGATAAGATTGAAATTATGAAGTGAAATGAATTCATGGGATAAAGAACATTTATAAGCAGCGAAGAATTGTGTACGAGGGTCGGAAGTTATAGTTGGCTAGTGAATTCAAGTTTTCCAAGTGAGATTTCAGGACCAACCGGTCGTAATCTAAACATAGATAGGAAAAAAATCATAGGAGAAATTACAGAAAAAGGTTAACTATTAAACCCGTATCTAGACAACAGTGAAAGACTCAAACACAATCGTTTCGAGCAGATAAGTTGCCCTCCAATACATTAAACGTTAATTTTGACATGATTAGGTAGAGTAACTATAGGGAAAGTCCCGTTAATATTGATCCTGAAATATTCAACGAAGTGAATTATAAGTTGCTTCTCTGCATACTTTGGGCTCGACTCATATTTAAATAATTGAATATTTTCTTGCAATTAATTAGGATTAATTATGGAAAATGAAGGAAATAACTTACAGACATTACATCAATAATTCCAATATTGCAGTTTGAGAAAAGAACTTCAGTATCAGAATAAAATAACAAAATTAAGGAATAGAATTCACAAAAATCAAAAGCAGAAATATATAATTTATTTATGTTCCATGTTGCAGTTCTCACAGTCAGTTCTGAAAAGTTTAAATTTAAAATTCTGAAAGTTCTTACTATCGAAAGTGCATTTATTATTTTAACTATTTGTAGAACCTCAATCAGATGAAAATATTTCGTATTATTGAATTAGGAATTAAATCATTTAAGAACGTGATTTCTTATTCTAGTCATTTAAATAACTTTAATTGTTGTCCTCATGTTTTGAATTTTATTTCTTTTAGTGTTTCCAAACTGGATTTGATGTTAAAGCCATTTGTTACAAAGTGTATGATTTTAGAAGAGAACGTGGGGAACTTGTAATAATATTATAAATTAATTTATCTGCATTTTGTATTTTTTTTAGATTCGTGTCAACTTTCTTTTTTTTTTTTTTTTTGTACCACTCGATTTCTTGGCTTACACATAGAATATAACTTTCAATTCTGCTTTGTTTCTAAAATTATACTTATGTTAGAAAACGAATCGAACAAAAGCAATAACTATCACTACATACTAGGAGCCTGTGTTATCGGCAATACCTAATTCAAACTAACATCAGAAATTTCATTCAAATTAACTTCAAATATTCACTGATTTGTCCACAAACGAAATTTATTTAATTTTACACTGTCAGGATATTTTTGAAATCAATCTATTCATAGAATAATTTATGTGAATTCAGTATCCAAAAATACATTGAAATACTTTGTTCAAGGAAGATGATGATACCTGCTTCAAGAAAAATCCTTCAAAATGGATAGATATTCCATACATTTAATCAGTTTCACACATAATCAACGTCAATCGTTTTAAATAGAAGGTTAATCTATTTTATTTTTAAAAATTTATTTTGTAGCAAAAATATGTAACGTTTATAGAAATGTATAGTAATACATAGTTAGAAAGTATGCGATATATTTAGAGTTTATAACATATTTAGAGTACACTACGAAATGCAATTTGTTGTTTCAATATTACTGTCTCACACAATATAAAAACAAAAACATTAACTGAAACATATCTATAAATGCAATGACACAAAACAAATGGGATCAAGAGCTTTAAGAGTATTTGAATTCGTTTTATTTGTGAGTGATAAAAAAATAATTTTTATATTTAAATTAATTGTTTCTTCTTCGAAACAAATTTTTTTAAAAGGGATTAATACATTTGCCTTACAATATAAACTTTTAAACGTGTAATTTCAATTAACACAAATTCTTTTAAATTTAATTCTAAAAAGTAAATTTTCGATCTCGCGAATAAACGTCAGATATCGATACGATTACTCATTGTAAATGACTATTGCAGATGAAATTTTTCAGAGATTACTTTTAATAAGCCGTAGAAGCTTGCATAAGGAAAATCCAGGCCACTTGAAACATTTGAAACGTCCTTTTTTTTTTTTCAAAATCCGGGTTATTTTAGAAATTATCATGCCAAAATGTGCATTTCTGCTTCACCTACTGGCCCAATAATCAATTTTACATTAAAAAGCAGAATTCTATCATAATTTAAGAAAGTAAGTTTGAAAAGAAAATTACGAGCAGAATATGAAAAAAAAATTGTTTTCTTATCATCACATTATGTTTTAATTATATCAAAATTAAATTATCTTTTGAAGAAATATTTGAACAGACACTTTTAAACAAGTTTAGAATGAAAGCTCCTTCAGTTGTTTTTCATTCATTTTCCAGTCAAATTGGGTTTTTAATATCAGTATTTTTAAAAAAAAAATGATTTTCCTCGTCTGAACTAATGACAGCAGTTTTTTAGGAAGACTTTTGTATTGATTAGAATATGAAAAAAAAAATAATAATTGCTTACCATAAAATCTTGACTAAAATACGCACACATGTATAATACGCATGCTTGATTTAGCACTTAATTTTCAGGGGGGGGAAATGAAATTCTAATATAATACGCACCCATAATTTTTGAATATTTTATTTAAAAATTGCATAAGTATTTATTAACATAATTGAAATTTTTAATAAACAGAAATGAAAACGTCAAATTTGATAGAAAAGAAACTTAAATTTTAACACAAAACAAACAATACTGTCAAATTATCGGTCTTAATCTCTTTGATTAGAACAATGCTAATCTACTGTTGCGTCCCAATCATAATTTTTGGAGCCGTCATAATATGCGACATGTACAATAAATTCCCGTTTAGGTAAAAGAAGACTTGTTTTGTAAAAGAACACCTGCTCAGCACGCGTGTTACAAAAATCTCTTACAGCTGCTGCACGTTTGTTGTTCGATGTTTAAAAAACTTTTTTTAAAAAATTTTTACACTAGTATAATACGCATCCTCGTTTTTACGGACCAAATATGGGAAAAAAGTGCATATTATAAATCAAGATTTTATGGTATATCAAACAACGCAAGGCAAAATTAAGTCCAATTATGGATACCAAAATAATTTCAAAAATAGCACAAATCATGGTGAAAACAATGAAGCACCTGATTTCCAAATCGAAATTCTTCTCTGTTCCCAAGAAGAGAATTTTCGAAATTTATATTTAAAATTATTATTTAATAATCCTCTAGGAGATAGAGAGATCTCCTGTACACAAACGGGAGACTTAATTATTTTTACTTTTTTCTTATCTAGTACAACACTTTTGTTTTAAAACCAAAAATTTTTTAACGTTTGATATTTTGTAGTCAGATAACCAAGCTATCTATGAACACTAATTTTACTATTCGAAATTAATCACAAGATAAGTTTTAATCACTTTTGTAACAAAATTATTCAAATGTCCCGATTTTTTCCTTTTATCTCGTTATTTCCTTGTCATATACGATCATGCTTCGGTTCTCGAATTCAATTCGTTCCGAAACTCGATTCGCGATCTTAAGCAATTTTGTCTCTATTAAATTCATGAAAATAAAATTAATCCAGAGCTCCTAGAATCTCTCCAGTGCCAAGCTATTTTTACCCTGTTTTTATAGGTTATTTTAGTAATATAGAAAACAAAATGGGAGAGAGATAGAAAAAAAAATGAATTTTATAGAAATAAATTACTTGAGAATGCCTAGAAAACAAAGTACCTTAATATGCAATTTCATAAATTGAGAAATAACCTGCCTTTCTATTATTTTTACCTTTTCTTTAATTTGAGGGTTTGCTTTGTTAAACAGTCACTCCTTTAGCCCTATCAGCTACCTTTATTTCCCCATTGTTCTTCAGAATGGTATAAATGGTTGATTTCGCCAAGCCAAACTGAACGTCGCGATTAAAACCAATAATACTCTAGTCCTGTTTGATATTACTTCCTTATTTTTCTTCTGTAGTAATTTGATTAAAGTTCCTAATCGCACTATCACGAACACTTGCAATTTTTGGGATCCGTATTGTGAACGCTAATTTAGAACAAAAAATATTTTGTGAAGTATAGAAACGGACGACGTTTAAGCCATGCTAGAGAAAGAACATCTTGTCTTTTCTCAGCGGAATGTCCACGAAACGAAGCTTATTTTGCAACAGAAGCAAGATTTGTCAGAAAATCCTTGTACGAGAGCCAATTTGTTCGCGAATATTCGAGAATCAATGTATGACTATAGATCTTAAATTCCTATCAAGAACAAATATTTCAAAAATTAATAAAATAAATTTATATTAAGTGTTTTTCAAAATGTTTTATAATAGTTTTCATTAGTAAAGACTTTTTTTACACTTAAATACACTGAATTCTTGTTAAAGTCAAAAATATCTCGAAAATTATTGTTTTTAATAATTTTTGCTAGTATAATGCAAAAATATTTTTCCACAAAAATTTCATTAATTTTTTTTTATTTACTCACATATTCGTTTTGTTTGAAAATGTTGAAACTTATCAAATCTGCTTAATACAGAAATCTGTCTGATAATATCGACTGAGTCGTATTAAAAAATGCAAGACTCGTTACAGATAAAAGTAAGAGATAACAGACTGTGAAATGGCTGATCACTAAATCTCGCGTTTTTCGTTACTGATAAAAAAAAAAAAATAAGAAGAAGAAAGATTCGAAATACGATTTATTATAATCAAATTTTTCCCTACTAATTTTTTTCAACTTAAGTGGTGTGTAGAGCAAATACGCTTTATTACGTAAAATGTTATTTCGATAATGATATTGGTACAAGAAGCAAGTTTGAGG
The DNA here is from genome assembly GCA_019974015.1 of Nephila pilipes. Taxonomy (NCBI): domain Eukaryota; kingdom Metazoa; phylum Arthropoda; class Arachnida; order Araneae; family Nephilidae; genus Nephila; species Nephila pilipes. The sequence continues at coordinate 155,435 of BMAW01127655.1, read as the reverse complement.
TTAAATTTAGTATTTCAAAAAAAAAAAAAAAAACTGCCTTAAAAATTTATATTTATGTTGAAAAAAGGAATATAAAAGTATCAACAACTTACTCAAATATTTTTATTCAGTTATGAACAAATTATATCTTAAGATTACGATGAAGAGCATATTATTTTATTTTGCCTTCAAAAGAAGAAATAATTACTGTTTTTTTATAGAGTAACTTTTCCATTTGTTTTACACTGCACTAAGATTTAAATCGACTGAAATTAATTCTAAGAAATCTGTTTCCTTATTGTGCGTTTTATGACATATATTAGCTACTACAGAGGCTATTGTTTTAGTAATTATTAACCAAAAAATGTAATTATTGCTGCTATCATTGAAATGAATATATATATATAAATATATATATATTCATTTTAATAATAGCAGCAATAATTACATTTTTTGGTTGAAATATATGCAATTTATCGTTTGCTTTAATTTTAAATCTGAAAATAATATTGTCTCATTCAATATTTTATCGTTTGCTTTAATTCCAATATTTAATTGATTAATTTAACAATTATTTTTTAAAAAGTTAGCACCGTTGGTGACTTCATCTGTTTTTACAAAACTTTGCACAGAACATTATTCATGGTAATTTATATCTTATCTTAGTGTTGTTTTGCTTTTCATTTTCACGAATAATTCTAATAGCTTTTGATTTCAATGAATTTTACTTATTAGTTTTTACTAATAGTTTTTATTTTAAATATCTTAATACTTAATAAATAATTTCATATTTTTCCGTTATTGAAATATTCGAGGCTAATAAATGCTTTTTTAACTGGTATTTCTTAGAAATATATTAATTGTTTGCTTTAAAAAACTTCCAATTATTTTATGCAAAAAAAAAAATTTTTTTTTTTTTTTTTCGTTTTTAAAATATTTAAGGCTAGCTTCTTTTAACTAGGATTTCTTAAAAATATATCATGTGTCCATTATTTATTTAAAAAGCTTATCATTGTCTTATAGGGAAAAAATAACATTGTTTTATGGGGGAAAAAATAACATTGTTTTCTGTTCTGTTGCTAAAATATTCAAGACCAATACGCTTCTTTTAATTGGGATTTCTTAAAAATATATTTCAAACATTTGTTTAAAAATCTTCTATGATTTTTGTAAAAAAAATTCAAGATTTATCTGCATTATATGAATAATGTTTGGTCATATCAGTTAGCTTTCTTTAAAAATATGTCTTAATGCTATCATTCCTAATATATGGAACTTTTGTTACGTGCAAAATTCATATATAAATTTAGTAGCTACATTCTAAAGAAAATTTAACAAAGAAAAAAAATATATTATCCTAATTTTTATCTGACAATAAAAAGAGTAATGTCAATTAAAGCTTCTAATATTAGCGTGAATAAATTTCAAGTAATTATAATTTTCTAAGCCTCCGATTACAGCCATCTCAGTGGCCGCCATCTTCAGAACGTGAAAGCATTCAGGGACATTCGGCCCTTTTATGGGCCTCAAGACACTTGGATAATTTGGACCCCATTCCGAGCCTCATAATCAAATAAGAATACATTCGGCAACAAGAGCTGACGGACTTCATTTTTTTTTTTATTTAAGTCTAGGGCATTTCGAGATTTTAATGTCATTAACCTTTTAAATATGACGCATAAACATAAAGTTGATTCTATCGTACAAGTTTAAAAATATATCTCTCAAATCCAGGTTATAGAGTTAATTTGACAGCAACAAAAAATACAATAAAGAGAGTAATAATAATGAGGGATCACTATACAAGATTGCTTACTTTTATCGATACTGTTTATTTGTATAATTTAAATATTTTAAATAATTCATTGCTTAAATACATTAAACTATTTTGATCTCCAAAAGCAAAAATAAATAAATAAAACCACGTTTCCATTAAATATGTGTATTAAAAAAAATTCTTATGTTCCATAGGAAATGCTCGCAAATAGAGACAAGTTCCATTATACTGAATACCGTAAGGAATATTACAAAAAAATGTATTTTTATTGCTTATAAAATGTAAGCAATATAAAGTTATAAATTTTTATCTTTAAATAAAAAATATATAAAAAATAAATTTAATTATTAATATGTGATAAATTTCTCATCAACTTTTATTCAATTTAACAGCTCTATCTTGTTTCTATTTCAGTTTAGTAAATGATAATCCGTTTTCAGAGAATTGGGATTACAAAACAAACTGAATTGTATATTGATATTCTTCAAGAATTATAATTCATTATTCTATCACATTATACTTTTGAAAATTATATATGTATATATATATATATATATATATAGATTTTTTTTTTTTTTTTGTCTAGCACGAAACACACAAAATTAAATTTAAAAGGATAATTAGATTAAAATTGGCTAAGTTGTATTGGGACTCCAAAACTCTGTTAGATAAATCCTGATTTTAACAATCGATTTTATGTTTCATTGCAAGTTCTTAGGTGATGAAAATTCAAATAATTTTTTTTTCGGGTAGATGCAGTAATTTCGCGTCAGTGGTTGGATTTACGATCTGAAGAGTTCCTCAGTTGGCAAAATCATAGTTGATAAAAAAAAAAAAAAAAAAAAATCCAAAGGAATAAAAATTTTAAAAATAAAAAAAAAATTCTTGAAAGAAAAGTATTTTTCTTTTGAACTATTTTGCCTAGAAAGGAAGAGTTTCTGGCAATATTAAGAGACATCAAAATATTAAAAAAGTAAAGAATTATAAGAGTTGAAATGCACATACGAGTATTTATATTCACAAAAAGGAATCTTCTTCATAATACGCTTCGTAATTTTGAGCCTATGTATTGATTAGTTACTGAGCGAATGTTGAAACTGCAATCAATTTCACATCGCCATCAGTGATTGAAATTAACAAGATATTAATACCGAAAATAACCAGTACACCAGCCACAAAACCGTTACTGGTAATTTTACATTGGTTTTTCCCGAAACTCGGTAAAATATGAGCTTAACTATAATACACTTTTCCTTCGACATTTGCAATTACGTTATCCAAGAAAGAAAAGCTTAAACTTATTGATCAAAATAAAAATAGAAATACAACATAATAATCTCCGCCTCTGAATCAAACACTCAAAAAATATTAATAAAATCGATGAAAAAGAACTGAAGAGTTTTCAATAAGAAAGTATGAGAGTGAAAATCTATTCAACTAGTGTAGGATTGTTTAATAATTAATAAGTTAACTAGTGTAGAAAATTAAAAGCTTTTTCTCCCGCTGGTTTATATATATATCGTCATCATTGAGGAAAATTACTCACTAAAAAAATAACTAAGCATCACTAAAAAAATGTTGAATTTTATTTGTGTTATTTATGTTCAGAATATTATTTATCTTTATATTCTTTTGAAACAACTCACAAATATTTTAAATAAAATGACTCATAATAAAAGATTTTTATTTTATATTTTGGACTTAAAGAATCCCCAGTAATTTATCAGTATGCCAGTTTTGTTTGAAAATTTTATCGAAAAACCACTTAACAGAAAAAGTCTGTAATCTTGTCACCATATCCAGTCCCTTATTTAGTATGAAATATTTTTCCATTAATTTTCTTAGCGATCTACTGTTTTGTTTCGAAAACCTTTTTTTCCCAGAAAATAAGCTTCGATAGAGATTTAAGTACTGAATAGAAAAGAAGAAAAAAAAAACGTTTTCTTAGCTTATAGAAAAAAAATATTATCCATCTCGAATTCTGCCATTGCATATAGGATGAGAATAGATACATTCAGACAAAAGTAGCTTTTATTACAACCGAAGAATCATATAGCAAAGGGATTTTTTTTTTAAAAAAAAAAAGATCATAAATTACAAATAAAAAACTTATTACTGAATACATTTCATTTTCAATTATAAGAAAATACAAAGACAAGTAAAAAAGTAAAAATAATTTAATATTTGAATTAGTTTACTAAGCTCTGATTTATCTCCTAATAATTACAACTAAATCTAACATTATTCTTCGGAATATCTTATATATTATTTACACTGAAACTAAAAGAAACTTTTGATCCCATCATATATTTTTAACTTAATATATTTACATTTTGTTCAGCTTCCTTTCTGCAGCGAAATAAACCAAATCATTAAAGACAAATTTATTCTAAAACGTTATTCTAAACTAAAGACACAAGAGCTAAAAATCAGAATGTATAATTGCCAATCATTATATCCCTTCGTATTCACAACAACGAGTTTGAGAGAAAAATGATGACTTTTATGAGTAATTTTAGAATAATTTTCTGCTTTGAGAAACATTTTTGAGAGAACTTTTTTGTGCAATTCACACTAATATAGAATTTTATTTAAAAAAAAAATGAATGAAATGCCATTTTGGATTAGTTACTGGTGCTTCTATGCATTTTTCATTGGTAAATAACATTTTAAATTATGAATTTTGAGCATTCCGACTATTTTCATGCATCATACATCAATTTTAGCACATTCGCAGAAAAAGTTGGGTTTTTTCCTCACTCTTATAACTAACTTCTGCTGCATGCAAAACTCCTTGTAGAAAAAAAATTCCTTTAAAAAATTAAGATTATTAAAGAATATAATTATAAAAATTATCTTTTTATTTCATGCGAACCGAAATCTTAGTTTCTCGTTATAGAACATCTTTAAAAGAAGATGTCTTTTGGATAATATAAAAATTGTTTTATTACAATATTCATCGTATACATATTTTGCACACTCTTTGACGTGTTAAGATCAAATATTGCCATAATGCTACAACAGATATGCGATCGAAATGATTGGTATTAAATATTTTAACTCCTTAATAATTTGATTATCGTTTTCATTCGAATGAGTATTGCATTTTTAATAGCAAACCTACGTTTCACTTAAAGTGGGAATTTTCATTGCTTTTTTAAGCAAATAAAACGTTGTTTTATTTTAATTGGTTACTTTTGAGAGGACAAAAATAAATTTATCGACACCATTTTCAGCATAGCTCAACTTATTATCAAATACTTTTTGAATCATATACATTAGAAAGAGTCACATTACTACAATTTTTCTTTTCAAAATTATTATTTCACGCTAAACCCTTATTAAAAAAAACCAATTTCAATTGCACTTTTGAAAAGTATTTTAATGTTTTTACAAGCACAAATCCCTATGTTTTTACTAGAATTACATTTACACTTTTTAAATGTGAGTGAGTGTGTGCGACTCGTACGCCCCCCCCCCCAAACTCTCCACAGAAAAAAATCATGTTTTTCACTATCCTAGCTCATCTTTATATCCTAGCTTAATTAATAATCATATCATTTGACAATAATTCCATAATATGGACAATCTCATTCTTATATTTACATAACAAATAAACAACAGTTTTGGGTTGTTTTTTAAAACTATTCATAGATCTAGAAAACACATCTAGATGTTCTAGAAAACACATCATATTATATCCTATTGATATCAACATTATTTAATAATAACTTTTTATTTATTCTTATGAAAGAAAATATTACAATTTACATCTCAGTGATTATATTGTAATAATTATGCTTAATTTCGTTTAAATATTCCTTATTTCATAGCGGCAATCTCAGTTTTATTGTTTAAATTTCAATAATCAATTTTTAACAAAGAAATACACTCTTTAAAAAGACAAATTTTTTGAACTGAAATAAAATGCGAATGCTTCGCTTCTTTTGACTTTGACCGTTGATACCATTAAAATATCATGTATTTTAGGCTTATGTAAACTGTGTTAACTCGTTCTTCATTCTTCTAACACAGACAAAAAGTTATCACAAATTTAAGCATATATTCCATTATTTCTGGCCCTTTTTCTTATACTTCCCAACATTTGTATCAAAGTAGTTTTATGATGATATTTTGATAAGATAGGTGCAGAATGGTTATTCTCGTATCCACACACTTAGGATACCTGTAGAACGCTTATCTTAAATTCAGTTGTTTAAGCTCAATTTCTATTATTCATTGCCCAAATTTGTCTCAAATATCCCCTTACCTGTTACAGTGATGACTAAAATCCACTGAAAATCCAGTGATTTCATGATGAATTTCAGAATTCGTTTTCAAATCTCTTGATGAAAGATATTCCGTGTCGCCGCAGCAATCGTTTGGTCGTTGAACGTTGTTCCACCAAGTCAGCTCTTGCGCAGAAGCTCGGCGACGATCGTATTGACCCGTTTATTCTACAGGTTATTTAAAAAACAAGAAAAGGTGCTACTGTTGTAAATTATATCCCTTCCCAAACTCGCATGGGTTTTATCGACTGTAAATTCCGTTTCATGCCCTTTATGCAAAAGATTGTTGGTTGGCTGAAGAGGCGTATATGTAGGCGGTGAAAAATTTTCGAATAAGTTAGCCATTGAAATGAGAAGCTTTATTCTGTGGGCGGAAGCTCTGATCCAATAACTGGCAATGGAGATTGTTTGCTGGTGAAAGGCGGATTTTATAAATTTAGAAAAGTGTGGAGAAATGTCAAATAAAGCAATTAAGTTTATTTAATCTTGTATAAAGTGGTTAGAAAGAATAAATGCCTGTAAAAAAAATATTTATCGTAGAGTATCTTTTGAGAAGATGATACAGTTATTGAAAGTGTGAATAGCAAAAAATACTGTCATGTTAAATGGCAAGAAATGCTGAATGGCAAAAAGTATTAAAAGAGTAAATGGCAAAGAATATCGAAAATGTTGAATGGCAAAGTGTATCAAAAGAGTGAATGACAAACATGTTACAAATTTAAATAGCAAGTAAAATAAAAAATTTGAACCGTAAGGAATACCAAAAAAAAAAAAAAAAAAAAAAAAAAAAAAATACTCAAAAAATAAAATAAACATTATTTCATCATATTTTACTTTACAAATATTCCTATTTCATTAAAAGCTCATCCAGGTAGATAAGCTTTGTTTTTAGCATTCCTGAAATTTAAATAAATATCAGTAAAAAAATGTTTTTAATAAAACATTTACTTAAAAATGGACAAAAAAGTATAAAAATAGCGCGTAATAACGCGTAACGTGTAAAATAACGCGTAATTTATAAATGCTTAACTAAGATGTCTGGGTGATTACCGATAAATCAAGTACCATAGCATATATAAGTAAATAGCTTTGGCTCTTAATTTATATCTTTATCTCATATATGAGATCAAGAGAAGTAATTATTGTCTCAAGTTTTTATAAGTTGCATATATATATTTTTTTTACGTTTAAAAAAATTATTTTTACACCTTTTAGTCCATCTTTAAATAAAAGTTGGATTGTTTTTTTTTTTTTTTTTACTTTTATTTATTTACATCTTTTTTGTCTGGAAATTTAAGATTAAAAAAAGCGGTCACGTGAGTCAAACGTGTCTTCAAAATTTCAACTGAATTGAGCGTTGTTAAATGCGAGACCCGACTCGACTCGACAGTGTTTGAGTATTCCTTAGTATTGCATTGTCAGCAGAGTTATACGCGTATACAAATTTCAACTCGATCGAATGATAGGAATTGGGATTAAATTTGAGTATAAAGTGCAAGGCCCGTTCCCCTCTTCTAAATCCGTAACTTCTTAACCATACCATAGTATTGTATTGTCATCGGAATTATACGTGTGGGCAAAATCCGAATACTAAGTGTAAAGCTTTTAGGATATTAAGTGGATTAAAACTCGAGTACAGAATTTTGTACAGGAAGACATACATAGATATGATTATAGCAAATTAAATAAAAAGCTTTTAATATATATATATATATATATATATATATATATATATATATATATATATATATATATATATATATATATATATATATATACAGAGAGAGAGAGGAAGAAAGAAAGAAAGAACAGTAAGAAATATTTTTACTTCAAAATCCAGTCAGTGAACAATCTACATTAATTTCTTATCATAGTTAATGTATTATTTCTTATTAGTTAATCATTCTTAGAATAATCAGACAAAAACTCGGATTGCCATCAACTTAATAGTACATGTAGTATATGCTACCTATTAAAAATATAGAGAGAAAGGTATCCTAGATTTACTTTAAATTTTACCAGATGTAATTTATCATAATTGTTTTTAATATCAAAAATGCTTTTAAATATTTTAAGACATTTTTTTTTTCATTAAAGATCAATAAACTGGATATCTTAGTGTTATTACTTAATATTAGCATGAAATGCAATTGAAAAGCTTTTATCATTCTTACTCAAATCTGCATCGAAATTTACTTTAAGAAGATCGTTAGTAATGAATACAGGTAAGACTCTTCAAAATCGAGGTTATTCGAAAGAAAATACCAAAATATTGTTAATAAACTGCTAAACAGGAACCATTCGTATAACTGCTAAATGTGAACCATTCACTTGTGAATTCCATGAAAAATCATTTTGTAAAAACACAATACACCTTATATAAATTTTGATAAATGTTTCCGACCACAAAATAAAGTTCTTATTTGTACAGTTAATTAGAATGGATTATAATACAACACCTGGATAAACATCGCGTGATATTAATTTTCTTAGCATTGAGGATGGATTGCTGCACGTATCTAAATAAATAGCACTTTTTCAAAAAATTAATCATTAAATTTAAATACTAGAAATAAACAAAGGAAAGCCGAAAATATTTAATCATCAAATCGTATTAACTCTTGTTTGCATTTCAGTTCATCTCAAAAAAGGTTTCGTAAGCAAAATACCGATCTTCTAATATATATAAAAGTATGTGTATGTTTGAGAGTGTAAAATTTTTGCCTATTTGCTTTTCGATTTAATTAATTTACGTTCGCTCTTAAAATTCGAAAACAAAGATTGTTATAATTCATGACCCAACATAATTCTGAGATTGATAGAATTTATCATTTACAGAATATAATTAATCCTTAAACCCTTCCTTAGTTGTATAACTTTGATATATAATAGAATAACAACACAGTTGTCTTTAAATTTAATTACTAAGTAAAATGTAAATATTAAATGAAAATAGAAAAAACTTCTACTTTTAACAATGAAACCTAAATCAGTGCAATGACGCCACGGTGTTTCTGTCATTAAACATGTAAAAACTCGTTTTCAGTAGTATATTTCAAAATATAAAACCAAACTATATTTTTCTTTCTCGCTTTTTCTTTTATGTTACTAAGAGGCGTTACTAAAGGGTAGTGGTCCAACAATACTGGTCGTACGGAACTGAAGTAAATAATTATCATAAAAGAGAATCCCCCCCCCCTTAGTTTTCGTTATTTTCCTTAAGTTTCAAAGTCAGAATTTCTTTGATGTCTTTCATTTTTCCCATTTTTCATTAATTTTATTCCATTTTTTTATATTTGTGTTCTGACAGCTGTCACAAAGTTTGAAAATGACGTCATAGAGTAATAAGCACCTCCTTCTGAACTCGAACAAGCCAGTTTAGGAGCCCCCAACTGCAATCGGTGCAGCAGTAGGACATTAATACAAACAAACAAATAACAAAATCCTAGCTCTAATGAATCATGGTTTTTTTTTAAAAATAATATTGTACTATTAAATCGAAAAAAGAAGACACAATATATAGTAACAAATTTTTAAAACTTTAAGTGAAATTAATATTCTTAAATACTTCAATGGTAATGTTAATCTACATCTAAATTCAAATAATAATGAAATCAACCTTGAATTATAAATACTTCTTATAAATTTATCTCAGAGATTTTGGAACTTTGTCCATACAATTTCGTTGTAACAAAAATTTGTTGAATATTCTCGACTAATACTGTAAAATAAATATTTTAATTGGAAGGAAAATCTTACACCCTTATGGACACTCTATTATTAATTACGAGAAGGGGATAACATTTGAGGTATAAAATTAAAACAAATTCATTACAAGCAACCTTTTCACTCTACAAAAACAAGCTGTTTCGTGCTTTAATTTATATGTTTTGGCATTGACTGAAAAAATCAATTTCTGGAAAAGCACAGATGGAAAAGATAACATATTAATAAGCACTTCTACCATACTAATAAAAATACAGTTTTTCATTTGAATATATATTTTGGTGAAACCTCTTTTCTTATGGTCGTGAATTGTCCCTTTTTTTTATTTTAAAGGAGCAAAAAAGCAATTCAATATATTTATTGCCAGCTTTAATGTTATAATATCTCCTTAATCATTTTGATTCAGAATAATTTATTCGAATAAATGGAGGGGAAAAATTTAAATCGAAGTCGAAAATTACTTGAATTGAATATTTATTAGCGTCCCACTAGGAAAAATCACGAGAGCTACTAATTTTTTTAAAATTTGAAACATGGTATCCCATTCTCCTATTTACCACACCAAGCAAATCTGATGACTTTAAATTTCTTATTACTCAGCTAATTTAACTGTATCAACCCTACTACCTGGAGGGTCTTTTGGGAATTTAGGACCCGAACACTCGATTCCGCAAAAATATCACTTGCCACGAAAGCCCGAACATAATCTTTTGTCTATCACAGACACTATTTCAATGCAATAAAATAACATTATCGTTCTCGAGAAATGTATTATGCATGGAAAGATATTAATATATCAAAGAACCAGAAAAAGTTTTGAGCACAACAAATTTTTCTTCCATATTCTTCAATTATTTATATAAAAAAAACTCGATATACTTCGATCTATTTCCAACGGAGTTTTGAAAATAATAATTATAAATGGTGAAACGTAAGTAATACATGTAGATGCAATCGATTTTATCGTATGGATTTGAACAATTTCCCTTTAGTTGTAATACTCGAACATCTTTAGAAAAAATAAGAAAACTCTCTCTCTCTCTCTCTCTTCAAAAGTTATGCAACACGAATTTACTAACGTATTAAAATGGTAATATATTTAAAAATATATGTGCAAGTATATTCAATCCTATTCTCCACCAATATATTCAATCGTCTTCTCAAAATCTTTCAACCTAAATATAGTTAATATTTCTTAAAGCTAATCTCTTTAATGAGTATATATAGTTATGTTAATCGAAATATTTTTTTTTTACTTTTGGGATTTAAAAATAATATAAACAGATGATGGATAATAATAATGAAAATACACAAACAAAACAAACACTAATAACATTTGCCCATCCCTATATTATTATAAAATTCCAGCAAATCTAAATGATAAAAAAAAAAAACTAATACATATTTACAATTCCTTCAAAATTCTCATTGTTTCTATCAACTTAAACTATCACATTACAGAATAATTTTGTACAGATTTATTGAATAGAAAGAAAGGCTTAAGAGTATCGGTATTATTAATTCAGCAAACAAAATGAGTGCAATTTAAAGTCTATTTGGTTTTTTTCTATTCTCCTGAGCTAGTATCCCGTCTCCAAACTTACACACTATGACAAATGGAGAACTTGGAGCTAACTCGAACCCAAGACCTGACGGAAACACCCCCTGTCATGAGCTCGCGACCATAATCACTCGGCTACAGTAGCCTGTATGCCTCACGAAAGCATCACATAAGAAGCAAATTATATTTTCTAAGAAAACAAAATAAAATTTTAGAAAGAATTACTTTTCTTTCCATTCCGAGAAATTCTGTCCTTTATTCTTTTTTTCGGCTCGTTGAAAGATATAATCTTATCTTGTACCTTTGACAACGATTCATGTTATTTAATAACTGAAATAGTTTTCTACAGAACAAGTTTTATAATAGCCATTGTTCAAATGTGCTAATAACTAAATACTGAAAAAAGAAAAAAAAAACGTGATTATCAATTTTGGGGGTATAAGCAATGAATTCGGTAACAGATTCACAAAATTTCAACTGATATATTCACGTTGTATCTAAAAAAGATATATTACTCATTTTAATAATTAATAAAATAATTTGTTTAGCACATTTTATAAATGTCTAGTAGAAATAACATTAAAAACGGTGTATTACCTCGTTTAAGAAGCAAAGAGAAATCCTTGGAACACAACAAATTCCAAGAAATCTACCATGTTCTTGTACAATCACTGAACAAGACTTAAATCCCCATTTATCATTGAAGAGCAGTGGTAGATACTATGTATTCTTCCACACTAAGTTGGGAGTTTTAACTTTGCTATCCCTTCTTTCCTAACTCACAATCTGAACTCCTCAAATTGCAAGCAACGAAATTAAATTCTTAAGCATGCATTTAGAAGAACATAAACAAAGAAGGTTTCTTTGTAATTACTTTTTTTCCCGATAATTCACTCTTTTTATGATCAATTTAGTGAGCCAGATGTGCATTTTCAGATCTTTAGTAAAAATTGAAAAATACTTACAAAAATCAAAAGAAAAAGTTAACTCCAGAGAAACCTTCTTTTTTCAAAGCTATTTCAAATGAACTTTATTTTGTGCACTTAAAATATATAATGTAGATATAAGAGTGGTAGTAGAAAACTCATTAAGATTACAACTATGCATAGGAACTCGAGATTGGACGTTGACCCATGTTCTCAGAAAGGAGAATCGAAATTAGATTAACAGACCGCGAGCTGTTCCCAATGGACGTCCCCAAATCTGATGGCAGTGACCATATTGGTAGACAATAACTTTATAAATTACCTAAAACTACTGCGTTATTTTTTGAAAATATTTCATCAAATATTTCGTCATCAATAGCCGACAATAAATAGTTTTATTTGAATCCAATGGCGGGATTGTGTGTCCAGTCCATAACACTACAATATTTTAATAAAAATTTAAGAATTCTGAAATGGGTTTATAAAATAACAAGCATTTTTTTTTTACAAAATAATATTTATTTTCAATCACGTGTAACAGCAGAACTAAAAAATTCTGAATTTAGTCACGCGGTATTCATTTTCAAGTACATCTTATTGCAGGTTCTTCAACATCGCTGTCCACGTTTAATAAATATCAATAAAGACAACTCAAACAGCGTTTCTAGAGGCTCAGAATAAGTTCAAATAAATGGGACGAATTGTTACTTACAGATGAAAAGAAAATATATTTCAGGTAAGAACTATTTACAAAGGTGTTTTACAATGTTTCTCTTCCCCGTTCTCGAAAACATCTGTACTCATATTTGGGACAAAATAGAGTATACATCCAGACGCCATATTCAATTTCTTTTTTCAACAACTTGATGTAAGCGGTATATAAGCCTAACATGACAATCAGCACTAAATATGGCATGAAAAGCTTCATTGTCCCACCGCAAAAAAGTGGCGTCAATACCACTCAAGATCCTGTATTTGTCGAGAGCTCCTTTTAACATCCTGTTTTTACATTTTTACATTTAAAAACTACAAATTCCTTCTGTCCGCATCCACTACTTGGTGCGATTTTCACTCAAAGGGCCTGATATATCACCATGGGATAAAATAACCTAATGCGATGTAACGTATTATTAATTAGACTGATTAAATTGGAGCCTATATCAGCCAATTGTTTATTTTGCTCTTTATATTTATTTTAAGTAACTGTATAAAGCTCTGAAGAAGGTTTAAAATATCAGAAAGCATGTTCCATCAAGGATTAATACGGTTCTGATGATGAATTCTTCCATCATAAAATTATTACCCCCATGTACAGGTTAAAAACGTTATTAAACTTTAGGAATTCAGTTAAAATTGGCCAAGAGTAATATACACCCGGATGCCAAGTTCGGCTTTTTAAACTTAAAATTTGCGGCAGTTAGGACAAGCATGGTAATCAGCATGATTGAAATTTGGTATCAAATACCTGATCGCCAAACGAAAGAAATTAGTGCAATACCGGGAATAAACCTCTTACCCCCTGCATCAGCTCCATAAAATGTTTTCATATATTTCTTAAAACTTCATTTAAATTAATACAAACACGATCCTCTTCGAAGATATTGCAATTTTTATATCATTTTTAAATACATACTTTTGTTTTTTTTTAAAACAAAGTTCTTTGTGCTGACAGTTTCAAGCATAAAATTGCGAAACGATGGTATATGAAACAAATAATATGCAGATACTTAAATTGAGCTAAGCTTCTCTTACGGTTGTATATATATATATATATATATATATATATATATATATATATATATATATATATATATATACTAGCTGATACCCGACCGCTTCTCTGAGCAGACGATAATATTATATTTTGGAACCTATACGTAAAATATCAAGAAAATTTTCAATTTTTAAACGATAATGGTAATCTAAATTTAAAATTGAAGAAATTGATTGTCTGTCATAATGGTTATCCACGACTTTCAAATATTTGAGAAAAATAAAATGTTTTAGTAAGAAGTCACCCCATATATATATATATATATGATATGGGTAAAATTCATTCCACTGTATACATGCTAAACCTAGTATTGCCAAAGATACAACCTTTTGTCAGAAGAATCATCGTGTGCTTGACTTTCAAATGAAATACCCTCGCAGTGACATTTTGTCTATCACAAGATTGTTGTCCTTGCCTGAAGAGATCTTTGATTTCTGACCATTTAGGATTGCAAGTGACTGCAATCCTAAAAAAAAAGTCGTGCAAATCGGGACGTCTAAAATGTTTTACCTATGTCATAGCGTCTTGAGTTCGTTCATGCATGTAGCGAGGTTCTCCAGTTAACGAACATTGTCTTGTGTGTGCACTACTCCGTAAGAAGTCGCCATTTTAGTATTTTTCAAAGTCCCGGTAGGTTTTGGAGCTAAACTACACTTTCACCAACCGTGGGATTCCAAACTCATTTATTTCTGTCGCTAAATATGTACGTTTCCTATTTTCGAACATGCACGAAATTTCACAAAAAGAGCCCCTTCGCCAAAATCTTCCAATCTACATCAGCGCTTCAATATTAAATTATTTTGTATTTTTCCATTTCGCACGCTCAATGGTGATAATACACAGTATACATATAAAAAAATATACTCCGTTTGACGTCGGTCATATCATTTTTGGCGATAGTCACTCATAAATTAGTGTAGGCGTTAAAGGTTTTTTTTTTTTTTTTTATTTTATTTTTTTTATTGCGATAAAGTCGCCAAAAATTATATAAAGCGATAAAGTCGTTTTTTGCGATAATTTTTTTTTTGGGGGGGGGGCGATAAAGTCGCCAAAAATTACATAACCGATGGATATTAAGAGTAGATTAACGGATAAAAATTACATTTCGGATAAGACTTCCGTAAAATCCGTTGTTATTTCGTGATGAGTCAGTCAGTGGTATTTCGCTTATATATATAAATAAAATTTTACAAAGATTAGACAAAACATTTTATTTTTAGCATCAGGATTCTTAAGCAATATTCACAGCTGAAAATTATCGAATTAGATAACAGCTATCTGTATTTTTATTTAATTAAGGGTTTCTTGGAATATGGAGCAACAAAAGCTATTGCTCCCTTTAAAATAATATTTTAATTGAATTCATGTGAAAAAACATCTTTTGCACGAAGGGTCTGAACATTTCTTTATTATCTACTACAACTTCGTCCATAAGTTCTCTAAAAGTGTTATTGCTACGTGGGATTTATGTTGAAAATGTTCCAGAGGTGATTTTGATGAGACGAGAATACTTTCCGCAGGTTAGAAGAATACTTTCGATACTGTTTATACGATTGCAAGTGCTACATTTTGAACTTTCCTGTAAATTAAATTTAAGTCTGGGAGTTTTGAGCATTTTGCTGTCGATCCGAGAGTTTAGTATTTCTCTATTCTGTTTTGAGTCCAATTGGATATGATATCTATGGTCGGGATGTTTCTTTGAAATTTCGAAGTATTTGTTTGAATTAAAAATTTCACTGATATTTTCCATTCTGTTTAGGAAAATAAAGTTATTAATATCTACCTCCCAGTCTATGTAAACATTCGATTCTATTACTCTCCGCGAGATACAGTCCACCTGTTCATTTCAAAAATATTTTGAGTGTTCGGAATCCAATGCAATATCGTTTGATTATGAAAATTCTGGTGAATATATATCTTGCTAGCTAATCTATGAATGACTTATAAAGCTAATCTATGAGTGACTTATATGTAATTTTGAAATGCAAAAGGCATTTCTGGTAGCTATCGGACAAAATTAAAAGATTTTTGTTTAATTCAGCTAGATCATTGAAATCTTGGCATATAGCTAGTCCTTCAGCGGTAATGATAGTAATGTTATTTATTCTGTAAACAAAAGATGCATTTTTCGTGATATCTGCTATTGGTGTTATGTTTAGGTTTTTTGATGCATTCATAACTATTATGAAAATTCTGGAGTTGTATTTCTGAATGTTTTTGCAGTCCGATTTAATTCAGATATGAAATGGCTTATTCATTAGGTTACCTTCTTTGTTGAAGAAGTAGTTTATGGGCAGTATCAATGGATGCGAAAAAATCTGCAAAATAATTTTCTTGAATTTGGAGTTAGGTTATAAGTCTGTTATTAACTTGAAGTATAATTATAGATGATTCTGGATTCTTTTCTCAGATGAAAATTTTTCATGATTTTATAAAATGTTCTTGAATTAGAGATGCCTTGTTACAAATTATATCTCCGCACATTTTTTTAACCTGTTTAATATGGAATCTGAGCACGGTCTTTTTTCGGAAAAAAAAACTTCTTGAGTTTGTAGAAGCTATTATATATAAACAAGGTAAGAACTATTGGAAACAACTATTTTCAACTATTGGAAATTCTAATTTTTCGAGTATTATTTTGAAATCATTCTAGAAATTGCATTGGTTAGGTTGATTTCGTTATCTTTCTGGGGCATCAAATGCAGACAAAGTTTTTTTTTTCTGATAACTAAATAACTTTTTTAAATCGGTTATAGAAATTTAAAATGCGAATTCTGTAATGATTGGACAGTGATCATTGTAAAATAAGCAATCTAAACATAACTATTAGTGTAACTAAATTGGTCTGAGGAATATATTGTAATGTCTATGAGAGATGTTGTTTGGACCTGTTTTGTGTTCAATATCTGTTTTGACCTATTTTGTATACAATATCTATTGTTTGTATTTTTGTGTGTATTCAATGTCTTCATTTCATTAGTACTTTTGTGGTATCTTTGGTTTAAATGTATTTGGTGCTATTCCCAAGCCATCAACCCAGAATTTATCTGTTGTGTATTGGCAACATCCTTGTTTTTGGAACGAAGAACTGGGTTTGGCGGGAGACGCCAATAGTGTATTAGTGTTAGTATACAAGTTTGCCGCACAAGTATAGCTGCTGGCAGTCGTCAAAATAAATTTATAGTTTGTTAAAAAGTTTCTCATCTTTTTACACACGACTAGATGTTGTGCTGACTTATTTCTAGGAGTTGCGTGTGTGATTCAGCTTAAGAAGAATCAGATTAGAATATTTTAACCATTCGACAAAATCATTTCTAAATTTTGAAGAGTTATCGGAACTCATCATCAAGACCATTAGTGTGCAGCCTGTGCCGTGGCACAGGGCGCCATGCTTGTTGGGACGCTAATTCTTAATCATAAATATGAAAATTCGCGCATGTTTCACGGTTGTCAACCGGAACGCAATAGAAAGGAAAGCAAATGGAAAACTAAACGAAAACATCGGAACTGAGAGCGAGATACTCTTTTTTTCCATTACATTGTATTCCGGCTAGATTCGGAGAATGATGGAACTGGAATCTCTACTTTTCAGATGGGCCAAACCATAGGACCAAATCATATCATTCACATCGTCGTGATTTATTTCATATATATTCCATGTGCGTTTGTCCTTGCGTCAGCTCTTCATAAACTTAACAATTGACAATATCATGAATCACGTGTTGTGCTCTCACGAATTCCATCGTTAGTTGTATGGTATTTTGCATAAATGTACATTTATAATTACTTCGTATTTTATTAAAACAGCAATATATCTCGGATGTAACAATGAACTTAAATGTTGTCCAAGAAAAAGGAACTACAAAAAAACTGAGCATTTGACAGTAAACTCAAAATAAGCGTAGAAGTTTAATGCTTTAAAATGTACCTTTTTAAATTCATAGTATAAACGTGATAAAATTAATTATCATTAATAAGTTAGGTTTTTTAATGAAAAGTATTCTATCGGTAATATCGCTAGGGTGCTTTTCTTGAATAAATTATAAAATGGTTTTAGTTATCAATCCTTTTATCTTTTGTCATTGCTTATTTTGAAGTATTCTTTGGCAGGATTTACCAAATAGTGGGTCAAAAAATGGAACCACATCACGAAAAAAAAAATACCGGGTTGCCACGTCTTTGCATTATGATATCACAACTCGCAATGTGAGAAGCGGAATATTTTTGTGATATTTTCGATTTTTTGAAAAATTGGAAATTGACCTTTTAAGGTTGCAATGTTATTATTTTAAAGGGCAAGGAAAGTTTGCAACTGCTACAAAAAAAACTCAATTTAGCCTTCAGCTGCTGATAATTACAAAGCTTTTATAAAACTAACAGAGTTTCAGAATGTGTATTGTGTGAGTTCATTGCCGGATGAGATTACAACTGCTGTCATGGAACGTTTACTAGACATGGAGCGTAATCGTAAAGAACGTTTTCCCTCAATCAACAGCGATGAAGAATAGATAAGGAACCCATTTACATTTAACGCAGAATCCGATTACTGGATTTAGATGTTGAATCTATAACTGTCATGTGAAAAATCACTCAAAGACATACTGAAAGATACTACTGATAAAGTTTTGGCTGTCATGTAATCAAGTGTGTCCAATTTTTGAAAAAAAAAAAAAAACTGTAAAATTTCAGATGCCTTTTGTCGCAACCTAAATGAGAGAAGCTGGGTTTTCAACACTAGTTTTGCTAAAAAATAAAAATAGAATCAGATTAGAAATTAAATTAAAATTTCACCTTTCCCTCTAAACGAAGAATCAGTTTTACACTTCTCAATAATAATTTGATCTCTTTTGAATTTCCTTTATGCAATTAATGTTGTAATAATTTCATGTAAGCAATGATTAAAGCGCATAAATTATATTTACGTTGAAATAATGTTTTATTTTACCAACAAATCTCAAAACAGTGGGTGAAATGAAATGTGAAAAAATGAAAGTGGGCTTAATGGGTGAAAAAATTAAAAATAATCATGTCACCCAAAAAAAAATTACGGAAACACTGCTCTATAGTAACTGCAAAACAAAATTTTGAATTCTGTGAAAATTCTGAGTTCGAAGCTTAGGTTCCGATTCAGATTTTAAAAAATTGGCCATTTCCATTTTGCTTAAGGTATCCGTACACCTGCGAAGAAATTTTTTTGAAATACATTGATATTTGCTATCAAAATATTTTTTAATACTAAAATATAACCTAAAACTATGAAAAATACATTTAATAATTTGCGTTTAATTAAAAAAAATTGTAATGGAAAACATGGTGAAAATAGTACATACATTGATTATCAGAATAACGCTCATAACTCAAAAGGAAACAAAAATATCATTATTCTGTAAATGTTAACTTATTCATCATATATATATATATATAACAATACATGATTTACACCTTTTTTACTAAAAACATATAAATTTTACAATCATGAAAGTAGTAGGGGATTTTAAAAACTATATAAGGAAGATATCTGCAAAATTTTAATTTTTTCAGAACTTTTCCTGATATCTACGTTATATGTAATATGTAAATATACCGTATGTAAATATGTCAAGAAAACTCATTTCGAGAAAAATCAAAAACAAACTTTCAAATGCAATTAAAAATTAGCTACCGAATAAAATTCAAATCCCTGTAACTTAAGTTCTAAATAAGGTATAAGTAAAATTCAAATACTATTAGAAAGAAGAAAAAAAGAGAGAGAGAGAGAGTTTAAATTAGAATTATTATAAAAATTAGAAGATCAAAAATTTTGTCAATGCTTTAAAAATTCCTGTCTGATGCGATATTAATTTTTAAAAGTTTACAGCTATACATGAGTAAAACTGTATTTATATTTCATTTTGAAATAATAGGCGGGTGGCAACCTTTTAACTGTCGGTGTGATTTATGAACCACCAACTAACTGAAACAAAACTAACTTAATTAAAAAGAAAGGTTATGTTTGTTCCAAAACAAATCAATATAATAAGAAGAAAGTCGATACATCAAATGTAAATGTTGCCAACTCCCCTTAAATGGGGATCCATCTTTGGTTTCTGTATAACAATTTATATGTTTACACTTTATTTGATACTTTCTTTACTTTGTATGCTTTTTGTCTAGTATTATGATTTGATTTTGTAAATTATTTTAGATTTGCTGCTGTATTACTATAAATACTTTTTTTCCCGTTTAAAGCGATTGACTGTACTAAAGGGAACTACAGTTAAAGGGTTAATCACAAAGCAAACATTTTGCAGTTGTTACTATAGTAACAGGTAGATCCAGGAATAGAAAATTACAAACATAATATTTTTTTTTTTCCTTTAATCACCTAATCACCTTCAATGCATTCGTTTTTTATGTATTAAGGCTCCCGTTTACCCACCATTTTGATTTCATTAGTTTAATGTTAATGTCCTGTGGAACTTCAACTTTAAATCTCCATCTTTACTATTTAATATATTTAATACAATAAAGCGTATCAGAAAGAGCAAAAAATAATGAAGGTTTTCAAAGAATTACTTTTTCCCTTCGAATTTTAAAAATATTTTTACCCCTTTTTTAATGATTCATTTGTGAATTTTCCGGTCTTTAAGAAATATTTTTATAAATTGGAAGAATAAAGTAAATCCACAGCAGCGTTCATTATATTTTGCTCTTTCAGATGCACTTTATTGCATTCAAATTTATCAAATAGTAAAGATATGAGAATTGAAGTCGAAATTCCATAGGATTAACATTGAGCTGATGAAATCAAAATGGCGGGTAAATGGGAGCCTTAAACACTAATTTCTGATTTTTTTAAAAATTAATTTTTAGTGAATGCACCAAGATCACTCACATTAAAATTACTAATTAATAGTAGTTTTAATGATACTCATAGAAGAAGTCTACGTAAATACTGTGGCGCCCTCTACTCGTTATTCAACTCTTCATCAATTCTAAATTAAAATCAACTAAAAGATTCTTAGCTTACTAATTCACTCATTCTGATTCGATCACTTCTCACAAACAGCCAATTCTTATAACTTTTAACTAGAATTCGCTTCAATCCATAAAACTAATCAAGATGCTTCAATCCAAATTATGAATCTCTATCAGTAAGTCATTATTATGTCATTTCCTTAAATTCTTTCATTTATATACCATCTTCTATAATTCAATTCACTTCATTTCTCTATCTTCATCTAATTTTCCTAATAACGTTTCATTTCGGTCGGGAAGAAGTGGTTGTAATTTCACATAATTCAAATTACTACAACGATCCTTAGTTTAATGAAGAGAAAATCGCGAACAGCCCAACGTCACAATACGTTTTGCATTATTTATGAAAACATTTTCAAAACTGTTTGCAAGACGATTGCTTCAAGTTCTATGTTTCATATTTATGGAGGGTGGGAAACTATTGAAAGTTTTAATATAACTTTCTCTCTCTTCCTCTTTCTGCTAAACTTTATTAATGCTGTACTAAAGAAAAGAAAGTATTTTCAGAAAAAAAAATTTAAAAAGAAATCGATAAAGAGAATAAAAGACGATGACGGGATTAATATACAGTAGAGTATATAAAAAAATAATTCGAGATAAAAACCCAACGTTTTTAAAAACAACGTTTTTATATGATGGCAAAGTTTATAAAAAAAAAATTATTGAAATCTTAGTTAAAACTGGTCTCAAATATCTAAACATTGCATTGTTAGGCAAGTAAGAATGGTTCCCCAAATTTCAGAGCTCTAGCTTGATAGGAAGTTGGTTAAATTAACGATAGAAAATTTGATGACACACTGATACACACACAGACAGACACACACCAATTGAAATACATAAAAATGTTAAAACTAACTAAAATTAATTAATTCATCCGGTAAATTAAATGGTTGGAATGCAGTTTAACCCAACCAACCTTGGCGACAAAAATTATTCGGCAGTATTTTGCCAAATGTGGCTACCCTGGTCCGTTTTACGGACTTAACGTTCAGCCAAAAAAAATCGCCAAGTTTGGTGCCAATTTTTAAAATTGCGCCAAGTGGTTGGGCTAAACTGCATTATTAAAGAAAATATTAGTTAAAACTTGTCGCAAATGTCTAAATATTGCATTGTTAGGCGAGTAAGGACGATTCCCAAAGTTTCAGAGCTCTAGCTTGATGGGAAGTTGGTTAAATTAACGATCAAAAATTTGATGACACACACACACACACACCAAGTGAAATACATAATAATTCGATATAAAAACCAACGTTTTTAAAAACAACGTTTTTATATGGTGGCAAAGTTTATTAGAGAAAATTATTGAAATATTAGTTAAAACTGT
This sequence comes from Nephila pilipes, assembly GCA_019974015.1. NCBI lineage: Eukaryota > Metazoa > Arthropoda > Arachnida > Araneae > Nephilidae > Nephila > Nephila pilipes. Next base: position 133,062 of record BMAW01127655.1, on the reverse strand, counting down.
TAGTTATTTTTAATTTAAAATTTACTTAAAAAGAGACACTTGTGAGAGTATTAAAAAATTCATAATGCTCATAAAATCAAAACATGCATTTGGAAGTTTGTAAGTCATTCTATTAAAAAAAGAATGGGAACCAGAATTCAGAAAAAATTATTGTGATAAGACACGGCGCCAAATATTGGAAACTTTCTTTCGTGCGAATGATTACTGACTAAAAGTCAGCAACCTTTACTATCTCGGAGATTGTAAAGGGGAGATAGTATCTCCCCTTTGCGAGTACAAAAGGTTTACGATACCTCATGCGGTGTGGGGAGTGCCCGGTGCTCCCAGAGGGGGAAAGAAATTTTTTCCTCAATCCTAAAAGCGCCGAGAGGAAAGAATATTTTGACTTATTAAAACTATTGAAATATTAGTTAAAACTTGTCGCAAACGTCTAAATATTGCATTGTTAGGCGAGTACGAACGATTCCCAAAATTTCAAAGCTCTAGCTTGATGGGAAGTTGGTTAAATTACCGATCGAAAATTTGATGACACACACACACACTCACACACACACCAAGTGAAATTCAGAAAAACGTTGTAAAAACGTTTTAAAATATTAAAAATTTTATAATTTTATGAGTTAGAGCAGGGCTTCTTAAACTATGGGTCGCGACCCCAAATGGGGTCGCGTAGCAAAATTCTGCGGTCGCGAGAGATTTTAATGTCAAATATTTATATATACCATTTTATAACATCACTAGAGTTGGCGGAATACAGTGGACTTGCAGCGTCTAGACACGCGCATTTGTTGAAGGTTTTGAGCTATCTCCACCGACAGCAGTAAACGATCGATGATCGCTATTATTATACTGTGTCTATACATTGTTAGTGCGTTTGTCGGTATCATACATGTTGAATAAACCGCGCGCCGCTGACTTCCCACTCTGACCGCCACCTCTAAATATCACACAAAATCAAAGGGAGGAATGCGCGCGCGTACACACGTGCAACCTGCAGCTAAACAATGATTCATGTATGGGGTCGTCAAGGTTTGTATGGGGTCGTCAAGAAACTCGCAATCATAAATGGGGTCGTGAATGACAAAAGTTTAAGAAGCCCTGAGTTAGAGCATACCAAGATTGTCGTCAAATTCGAGAAGCCTACCTTGCGATACAACCTACCTTGGCGATATTTCTTAACCGCTTGGCGATTCATTGTCGGAGCCGCTATAACAGGGAAGTACCAAATAGTATTTCTAAGCATAAAAAGCATGAGGTTGGTTCAAAAAGTACAAGTGTTAGGAATGGAGTAACTCGCTGTAGTGTAGTCCATTAGATAGTTTTTATTTCATGCAGAATGTTCGACAGTTTCGAGCTATTTGCGATCAGCTTTTGATTTACTTTTTAGAACCATTGTCAGAATTCCAAAAAAAGAAGTTTACACAATTTTATATTTTTTTACGGCTGAAAATTCTCTCGACTTATTGATCTTCATTTCGTAACAGTTAATTTTTTTGTAACAATAATTTTTTTTTGTATAGCTTTAATCTAACCTCTAAAACGATACATAAACACACAGTAGTAAACGCACGATAACAGAGATACTGTTATATTTAACAAGTAAATAACTTGTAACACATTTAATCTATAGTAACAGTAAATAAGTAAACTAGATGGAGATATATATTTGTCATGCACTCATAAATAAAATGAATACAGAGAAGTGTATAATTACCTAACAATTATCAGTTAAGTACAACAAACGATGTAGCCGCGGTAGCCTGGTGTAGCTAAAGTGTAGGTAGTAGCTAAAGACCAGCCGTGTAGCCAGAGCTGATGCACGTTAAATCTGTCGGGGCCCAAAGTCCTTCCATAGAGTTAGGAGAGGGGTTTGCCAGCTTAGGTGTCGTCCTCGTCACTTGATCGTGGTTTAAAATTACGAGGTCCGTCACCAATAGCCCTCGTGTTGCTTCATGTGCGACGTTAATAAAAACTAAACTAAACAACAAATGATAAAATAATATATCGTGGTAATACTGTTACATTTAAAGACAATGTAAGGAAAGAAATGGTATAAAAATTAAATACAAATATTATTTACACGTAAGCAAAATATAACGGTTTTAATTTCGATTTTCTTTCGCAGATGTAAAGTGGGACGATTTTAAAGATCTTAAAATATTTCTAGATTTTATGTTCTTTGAAGCCATTACTAGAACTCACTCTTCTAACATTTTTTAATGATTATGAAATAAGATAAGAAACTATGTAATTCATCAAACATTTTCAAGTTCAAAAATAGAATAGAGTATTCCTTTAATTTCATGGCCCAATTACTGAAGAAAATGAAATCGCTTATTTGGTGATAATTTCAAATCACGTGACTTGATTAATATGTTAATTATGTGTCAAATTTAAATAAGAGCGTGATTTTTTTTTTTAAAAAAAAACTAGTATTAGGATGGGATATTAGGAATCGGAAGCGAGAATATGAGTAACTCATTGCTGTATTGCAAAGTGGTCGTTTTCCCTTTTTCTGAGAAGTCCATGTTTAGAATTCTTCCCATCCTAAGAAATCGTCAGGGTAACTTTTCCTGCCGATGAGACCATCCTCGCCTTCTTTGGAGCAGATTCACCAGAAGCAACTCATTGTGTTGGTTTTTGCTTGGTTTCCGACGTATTATGATGAATAAAAGTCTCGTCTTCGGTGACAATTCGATCAGAATTAACCAACAAATCAGTGTCAAATTTGTTTTGACGTTGTTTAACAGGTGGCAGCACTCAAAGGGAGAACTAAATTGCCTTAACAATGCCCTCTTCCTTCAAACATCTGTCTTTTTGTGCCATTCTCTTATAAATATATTGTAATACCGTATTTTATAAACTCGGTATAAAATCCAATTAACGGCAATATCAAAAAAGTTCGGAAGGTTTTTTTTCCCTCTCATACAACAAGGAAAATATTATATTTAAGAGAATTCTTCATAGATTCTGTCGCGAAACAAAAATGGAGATTTCTTAAATGTGTTTTTAGTCTTATTCTTGAATCATATTTTATTTGAATTCTGGTTTATATAAGAATTATTAAAATAATACAAATAAATAATACATTAACTCTTAATTTTCATACTAAGTTCATTGCAACCTGTAGTCATGGCCGGCGATGTTCGAGTTCTACACGTGTAATTTCAACTAGCCTCCATAAAAGGCGTGATGTGGAAAGTAGGAGAGTGAGGAACAAGCTCAAGTTGTCTATCTCGTTATTTCATTGAGGCTTAAATTGTTGAAATCAGTCGCCAATATCTCTTTTGTTGTTCCAAAACAGCATTAATTCATATATAATCTAATCTAAAAATTTATGAGAAATTTCATATATATTAAAAATAAAACTTTTTATTATTATAAAAGTAAAATTTCTCATATGAAATTGTAATATTTCAACAAACATTGTTCATTTCACACATGTCTTCCAATAAACCAACGCTATTTCTTAAGAAATTTATTTTAATGTAAAATTATCTAAAATTTAATCTAATTATTCCTAATAATAATGACACCAGAGAGCAAATAAATTTTAAAAACCACCTCAAGTGAATTAAATTCTAAAAACTTATTGAAAGCTGCGTGTTATAAAGTACTAATATGAAACTAATCAAATTTATGAAATACAATATTTTTTCACAAAAATATCCCAAATTTCTCTAGTTTTTAAAACATTTGATTCTTTTTTTTCCCCTCGTTTAGTAACAGTTGCGAAAAAACTGAAGAAAATGTATAGAAAAAAAACTAGCAACATGTTTCATCATATAATAGTTATTTTCATTGCGACCTAAGCATTGCCGCAACAAAAATTTCTTAGAATGACTAAGTTGCGAAGAAAACAAATGATTCAGTTGCTTAATCTAAGTTATTATTTACAATGTAGGTGTACAGTTAACGAAAGTAGCCTTTTATCGTTATCTTTCCTACAACAAAGAGTTTACTCTTATCTGTAATAACTTTCTCTCTCTTAAAGAATATTGAACTCCGTCTTGATGACGCATCTGCTACGCACATCCGATGAGACAAACTTGAAATAGCGAATAATTTTCATTTTCCAGTGTCACGAAAATTCCAGTCGCATTAACAACTATTTATTATACGGTCGTTTTCCTTTTAAATTAGAACATCTACAAACTTGTGTAAACTTATTCATAAACAAATGTGCTAATATAGTTTCTTTGAAACAGAATTTCTTTCTGCTGGATAATGTTTTAAGTATGACTAAGATGAAATTCAACGAAAGTATAGTACATCCTCTATGATACGGCACTACCGCCAGCAATACGGCGTTTTGACACACAACTCCCAGCCGGTGGGAATTTGTTCTTCGGGTTGAATTGTTTTTGCTGACTTTTAAAAAATCGGTCTTTGATCTCTTTTTTTTTTTTTTTTTTTTTGATTCCTCGAACAAAACTGAAAGATGTTTGAATGAATTGAGCGATATATAATTACTAAATTTGATTACACATTTTAGGAAAAATCAAATCGTTTGAATTTAAGGGGAGGGGGATCATGTATTTTTATTAATTTAACAATAAATTGAACACTATTTTCGAATTTTTACTGCAGATAGTGAAAATAAAGTATATGTGGTAATATCTAAATACGTGGTTTATATATATATATATATATATAAAGCATTCGATCAAAAATTCGGCTTATAGCATTTAAACATCAAATGCTATCTATGATTGTATAAAATTTAATACAGTACATACAAATACAGCGTTAAACACATAAAATAACTAAAACTACAATGGTCGTGGTAGCCGTGTGGTCATGGTCGCGCTATCGTGACCGGCGATCTTTCCTTCGAGTCCTGATTCTACTTGAGAACTGTCGTGATGCGGGATTTATGCATTTTAATTTTGTCGAGGGTTCAAATTCCCTTTCGTGCGGTGTGGAAGTTCGAAGAGAAGAATGCCACCTCAGGTATGGTCCTCGTCACTTGACCGGCCTTAAACTTACGAGATCCACCGTCAGTAGCACTCGTGTTGCTTCTAAGAGCAACGTTAATAAAACAATCCATCAACTAAAGCTACAAACGATGTACTGTTTTGTATTGATAGCTTATAAAATTTCATTGGAGTAGAAAGTGAAGATAATAGTTTTTGTTGCTTTCTCTATCCCATAAAACTAACCAATGAAATCAATCAAGCAGCAGGCAAACTCATTTTCTGTGACTTGTCAGCCAGTGTAAAACTGTTAGAGCCGAATGACAGTGAGACCATTATAATATTTACCTGCCTATTCAAAATAAACAAATTGAAGTAAATGCAGGAAAAAAAAAGAAAATTTAAATCGTTCTTATATTATATAGTATATAGCGAAATTTTAAGCAAAAGCATTTAATATTTTAATAAAAAAATTATTTATAAAAAAATTCCCTTCTTTGCTTTAATATACATCGCATAAGATATTATACTCCAGATAAAACACACGAAATAATACATAAATATGCTATATATTAGTCTGCAATATCAGAAAATATTAAATACTACGTACAAATATTATTTTGTATGCTTTTAGTAAAAAAGAAGCAAATTAATAAATATATACTACATTAAATATATTAAAAAGTTAAATTCATGTTCTACCCTTATCCGCTTTCCTAATACATAATAATAAGAATCCAAATAAGAGAAAATTTTCATTAAAAAATTTAATGATTCGTTCCAGATTTGATCTTACACAAATGGATGACAATGTGTGTAGTCAAATATTGCATCAATATGCATATATATTATTGTGTAGCAAAACATCTTCGAGTAAGTAGTCTTAAATAATAAGCTCTAAAATACATGTTGACAACCAAAAATATTTCTGGAAGAATTATAAATGCATAAGCACAATTTTTATGCATTATTATGCACATCATATAAATGTTTTTTTTTTTCGCTTTCTAATTAATACCTAATAAATATGCAAGAATTTTAGAATTGGTCATAAATTTAAAAATAACAATGTAAATTAGATTGAAAATACAAATACAATTAAAAGGAAAACAATTCATTTTTTGAATCCATTCGAGTGTAGAAATCAATTAAGAAACCAAAGTTAATAGTTACCGCTAAAATTAGATATGGCTAGGCTTATACTTGAAATCACTTATCATAGAATGTAAGAAAACGCAATAATAAATTACCTTTTCGGATATAATTGATAAAGTAGTAAGTAAAAGGGGGGGAAGCAGAGGGGCTCAAAACTGTGGAACTATGACCTTAGTGGGAAAGAAAAACCGGGCAAGGAAGGAATTCCAATAAAACCATTTCAATGAAAAGGAGACTGAGTGACATTGCAATAAGCTAATTGAACGAAAAGGAGCTACTGTGGGGGTAACTCTTACCAATTGGATACACACATGCACAGTATATTTTTTCTATACTTTAATCTAAGAAACAAACGCAGTTTGAAGTGATTTGTAATGTCTACCTTTCGTGCCCAAACACTGTACTTGTTCTGGGAACCAATCAAATGTCTGCAATGACTTGTAAGCCAATCAAATGACTTGATCCAACTGTAAACATGATGTCAGCTTCTGCTGACTTCATGTTTACAGTTGGATCAAGTCATTATTGTGCTTTGCTCAGAAGAAGGGGAAGATTGTTTCTAATGTAATCAAATTACAAGTAGGAATTGTTGTAAAAGGTTTTAAAATTTAGCTAAGAAGTAATGACATCATATGAAAGAGTTTATTGGACACCTAGAAAGAGATGTAAGATTATTGTGTTACGAGAAAGTGGTCTTACCTATGCTGAAATTGCAAGACAGGTGGGGGATTCAGTGGAGTCTAAAAGTTTTGTTTACGATATCAGGAGACAAAGTCAATTAAAAAGGAAGCAGAAAAAGTGCACCACATCTGTTGATGTCAGAAGAATAAAAATGCAATGTTTACAAGATAGAAGAATGTCATCAACAGCCATCAGAAGTTATCTGAATAATGCTGGTGTTTCTGTAAGTTCAGGAACAATCAGGAGAAGATTAACGGGTGTTGGACTAAGAGGTAAAATTCCACGAAAAAAGCTTTATCTCATTTTGTAGCAGCACAGAAAAAGACTGCAGTGGGCGAAAGAACACATTAATTGGACGGATTAACAGTAATCACAATTTTTATGGAGCGATGGAATTGAGATATCGTTATTCGGTAGTGATGGGCGAAAATAGGCAAGACGTAGAACAAGAGAAAAGATACATTCTGATTGCAGTCGGGCAACTGTGAAGAACCCACTTAGTGTTATGATTTAATCCAACATCTCAGCAGGTGGTATAAGTCGTCATCATGTCATCAATAGGAAACTGAATGCCAGAAAATATATTGACTCTGTTCTGGAACCAAAACTTCTACCTTCCATCAGGGATCTCTTTCCTAACAATGCTTTACTTATTTTTCAGCAGGATTCTTCTTCCTGCCACACAGCAAAATTATCGAAAGAAAGGTTTTGTACAAAGAGCTTTGAACTGTTGTCCATTCCAAGAAACAGTCCTGACCTCAAACTTATTGAAAATTTGTGGTACCGTTTGAAAACTCTTGTCCGAATGAGGTGCCCCTCAAATAAAAAAGAACTAATTGAAACTATGATTGTTTCCTGGAATCATGTAATAACGAAGGAAGAGCTTAAAACTATCGTCAGCTCAATGAAACATCCACGTGAAGCTGTAATAAAAAATAAAGGCTACCCTACTAAGTAATGATTACTCACTGCAAACATCAGTATCTAATGTATATCAATAATTGTTACAGATTAACTTTTTTTTGCATTGAAAATATTTCAATTATGCTTTCAGAATTGAATTTAGTATTAAATTCTCTTTAAATTGATATATAAGACATTGAATTTTGTGAAACGTAACATTTTCTATAAGCATACAAAGTTAAAAACATAAAAATTTCCAAAAGTGTCCACAATTTTGGCCACCACTGAAAGTATTATTAACACATCAATCAATAACTCCCGAGACTAACCCAGAGATGGCGCTCGGAGTAAACCAGTAACCAGGTCTTTCTAGAGTACTAACCTTTGCTTGAAACGTGTCAAAATTTTAAGTCGATCGGACCAGAAACAGCTGAGTTATCGAGGTTGGAGTAAAGTCGTTTTGTAGTTTGTTTAAAAAATGGAAAAAACCAAGTTTCGTGTTCTGATAAAACATTGTTTTTTAATGGGTAAAGACACCGTGCAAGCGAAACAATGGATTGAAAAATGTTACCCGGACTCTTGTCCATCAAAAGCAACGATTTGTCGGTGGTTTGCCGAGTTTAAACGTGGTCGTACCGACACAAATGACGCGGAACGCTCGGGTAGACCTGTGGAAGCCATTACACCGGAAAATGTGAGTGAAGTGACAAAAATTATAATGAAAGATCGTAAAGTGAAGCTCCGTGAGATTGCTGAGAGGACACAGATATCATATGGAAGTGTATTTACTATCCTTCATGAAAAATTGAGCATGAAAAAGGTTTTTTCCAAGTGGGTGCCGCGATTGCTTTCGATGGAACAAAAACAGCAACGAGTCGATGATTCAGAAAGCTGTTTATCGCTATTTACTCGCAACAAAAAAGATTTCTTGCGGAAAAAAAAGAAAAAAAAAAATTGGAAAAAAAAAAAAAAAATATTTGGAAAAGCGTTGGAACGATTGTATCACCCTAAAAGGTGATTAACAAAAGGTGTTATGTTGATGAATAAAAAAAAATTTTGCAAAAAAAATGTTGTTTTCAATGTTAGTCTCGGGAGTTATTGATTGATGCGTTATATGTTTTTGTTGGTAATAGCTTCAGAATATAGTGTAATTTAAAAATCAATGAAGCCAAAAAAAATTAATGATTGATCCAAAAAGACGGTTTGAGACACAACTACCATTTGATTGTTTTATAAGCATATTCTAATTAAGAGTTTGGATTTGTGAACAAAGTTTGAGCTCTTAAAATTGGATTTCTGTGGCTTTCAATATCCGTAAAGACCTTTCTAGATAATTGGGCACCATGAATTTATCTAAGGATTCAATTTTTATTTGGTTATAAATAACTAGCATACCATGGAACGTTTGTGATCATTCTGAGAAATTTATTTTGAATAATTTAAACCTTTTTTTATTTGGGTAAGGGTGGCTGTACCGCATACAAGCGAGGCAAAAATTTTGACTGAGAGTAGAAATTGCTTATAAATCATCACTCTGTTTTTCACAGGAAGAGAGGAGTACCTTCCAATGAAGGAGATGCTTAGATGAATTCTATTCCAAAATTTTCTTTTAGATATTTGATGCGCTTAGCATAGGTTAAACTACTGTTTAAATGTTGGGCCAGAGGATGCCCCATTGAATTGAGTATTACATCCTCTAATAAATATATATACATGTGAGGGTGGAACTATTCTATCTTTTCTGAATAAAATTGCTTAAGATTTTTCTACATTAAATGCAGTTCTCCTGTCTGTAAACCAGTATTCCAGGGTGTCTTTTTACATTGCAGTTATTATATATTTTTAATTGGTTCCTTAAGTTGTTAAGCTACGGAAAGTCGTGTGTGAAGATATTATAAAGAGTGGGGCTGAGAATACTACATTGAGGAGTTTTTGCATTAATTTCTGAATAGTTACAAAAGAACTAAAGACTAGCCAGTCGGAACGCCATTCCAATTCAGAATCATTTACCAATCAGTTGCCTACTTAATTCAAAGACTTGACGGCCTACTCTTAAGGAACTATTTCTCCTGCATTCGTTCTTCTGATTCGACATAGTTTGCTTGGATTCGGTTTAAAGTAATCAAAGAACCGTTCGAATTTGAGATGATCTAGTTCGTTCGTTCTTATTACATTTCTGCTCCTTGTGATGAACGGCTATCGGAGGCTTGTTGGTTAATGCGGAGGATTATGTAGAGGAAAAGCATGGGAGTGTGTCATTAGTTAGGTCGTTAGGGAGATTTGACAGCTCATGGAGCGGAAGAGGCGACGAACATTTGCTTGCTTCCAGTACAAAAGCGGACCTCTGAATCGAGTAAGAGTGCCTGCAACACCTTCGATTTTTCCTCCGGTATATAGCCTTCCGTAACAGATAGTATTGTAGACCAGGGAAGGCAGAGAGGGAGAAATGACTTAGAATAATTCGGAACAGCGAAGAACAGGTTTTTGGTGGATCGCTAACTCGGGTTCCTCTCTCTTTTAGAATAATTGGTTCAAAACAAGAGGTTGTTCTTTCAATACCCAGTCCTAATCGTTGGTCATTGTGGTCAGTAACTACGGTGCGGATGAAAATGCACTGTCTGCCCTCAGTCAGTCTGTCCCGTGTCAGAATTGCGATTGTACAAATCTACATTCGTTCTCTAATGAACAAATTAATCATGGAACATTACGTAATTAATTTTCCTTCTTAAATTCAGACGAGTAGAAAAATTTAAAATAATAATTCCATAAAGGTATGCCATAGGTTCCCTAATGTGTAATTTTGTATGTGTGCTGTGTAATGTTAAAAAAAGGTCTGTACAGAATAAACGTAAACATAAAACTTCATATCTTGAGAATAAAACAAGATTTTGATTGATATGCTTCTTGAAGATAGTGATACGTTAATAAGTTTAGCTAAAAATATAAAGTTGGTCTAGCTACAATCGTGGATATTGCTGATAATGTTCTGACAAGAGAGGACGCATGCTAGTGGCTGACCAATAATAAAAAGGAAACAACGACATAATAGAGAATGTGACCTCAATAGAAGAGGGGGATGGGCGAAGAGAAGTGACGACAGCTGTTCAAACAATACCTCACAAAGCCGCCATAGATTCCTTTGCTACCTGGGCAGAAGAAAATGGTATCTCCACGAGTAATATACTTGCGATTTCAAGAACAAATGTTCAAAGCTTCGTCTAAAGTGAAAAAAAACCAGAAGAAAATAGAAAATTATTTTATGTCTTCTGCTTCAATGGAATAATATCAATACAAAATAGTTCATTTTTACGTAGTTTAAGTAATTTCGTGTGTTTAATATTTTATTTGCATGTACTGTATTAAATATTTTGCAACAATACATGCTGTTTAAATGCGTTATTATTATTCCAGAAATCCGGCTGTGTTCTCGTCCGATATCTGAGAGAGTACTGTGTTTTGAAAAATGAAAATGATATGCAACGCTTTTCTAATATAACTGAATTTATCATATCTTAATGTAAATCATCATATGTCTATATATCGGAAAGTGTGGTTCTCAAACTGGGGCCTATGGTCTCAATCCATGGACCGCAGAGTGCTTGCGTTTCATGAAGCTAATTCGAGTGTCGGGCAGAAAAAGGAAAAAACGATCAAATACACAATTAAGGACAACCCTTGTTTCTAGCCAAAATTTTTCAGTTAGATGGAAAAATCGTCATTCTTTTTATGATAATAAACTGTCATTTTCAGAAACTTGTTATTGATTTTCTTTTTTCAATTTATGGTTGTTGTTTTTACTTTTTTGCCACATTAGAGGTGTTGGGATGTGCTTTTTTTTTTTAAAAAAAAAAAAAATATGCATTTTTTAATTTGTAGTTTTATAATTGAATATTGTATTATGATCTGAACTGAATTTCTGTGCAAAATTTCAAGGTTCTTGTTTTTCAGGTGAAAAATTGATGAAAAGGTTTGTGCCAACAGACACAAAATGCTAAGTAATAAGTGTTGGGAAAAAACTGTTACAAAAGAAAAATCAGCACAATATAAAATAATTTTTATGTGATTAACATCAAATGCAAATGTTAAACTTTTTAACATGCTATATCGAAAAATTAATACTCATCTTAATTCACATCTCTGAAGCTGAAATCATATCCTAACTATACTAAGTGGTACGCAAAAAACGAAGCAAACTACGTCGCAATGATTGTTAAGGGGTCTGTTTGTAATTATTCTGGATCTCTGTTGAAGATGAATACCGGGTGTAGCAAAAAAAAAAAAAAAGCACTAAACGGATATTCTTTTCTCTGCATAAGTGTAGATAAATCTACATGTATTACACGTCCTACTATTCTAGACCCAAAAACGTGGACAAAGCACAAACGAACTTTACTAAAAAATTACGAATGGAGCAAATAAAAGTTATGCATCTAATAATTTTTACTGATTCATGATTTAGAGTCGACATGCCAATCATTTAAATTCTACTTTCATTAGTACTTCTGAAATGCTGTACATCAAATTCTCGAAAACATATTTTTTAACTTTAAAATTTACTTAAAAATACACATTTGTGAACGTATTAAAAAAAATTCGTAATATAAAATCAAAGCAGGCACTTGAAAGTTTGTAAGTCATTCTATCAAAACTGGGAACCAGAATTCAGAAAAAATTATTGTGATATGACATGGCGCCAAAATATTGGAAACTTTCTTTCTTGCGAATGATTACTGACTAAAAGTCAGCAAACCTTACTATCTCGGAGATAGTATCTCCCCTTTGTGAGTACAAAAGGTTTACGATACCTCATGCGGCGTGGGGAGTGCCCAGTGTTCCCAGAGGGGGAAAGAAATTTTTTTCCTCAAAGAGCCGAGTGGAAGGGATATTTTGACATTAAAATTATTGAAATATTAGTTAAAACTTGTCGCAAATGTATAAATATTGCATTGTTCAGCGAGTAAGAACGATTCCCAAAGTTTCAGAGCTCTAGTTTAATGGGAAGTTCGTTAAATTAACGATCGAAAATTTGATGATACCCACCAAGTGAGTGAAGTACTTCAATAGCGCAATAGCCAGATGTGGCCATGCTGCGGCAAAACAAAGCAAGGTGTCATCTAGACATAGGTTGTCAAGGAAGGTTGAAAATACGAGAACGATCGCTAGGGTATCTCGGGGGGGGCGTCACCCGTGTTTACCAAACACAGTAAACCCCATAGATGTAAAAAAAAAAAAAAACAATCACTAGGGTGCCTCGAAGTCATGATGCCCGTTCCTACCTAAAGAAGGTAAGGCCCTGATATAATTCCAAAGGGCAGGGTACCCCCCCAGACACCCGGTACCCATTTTCGTAGCCTCTTAAGACATGAATGAGCTAGTGGGATTAAACTTTCACACCCGGGTACAAACAAGATGCATGCGTAATCTAGAGGCTTGGGGGGAGGTAAAAATTGGTTGACAAGAAGGGCCGAAACAGAAGGATCGCTAGGGTATTAAGGGGCGCATCTCTGGGAAATAGAATAAAAGAGAGATCCCAAAGGTGCTTCGAGATCATCTTTCCCATACCTGTCATAAGTCATGCCCCGATATACGTCAAGTTTTTAGTGGCATGCAAGAGTACAAGACGGCGTTTATAGCGCAAGGGTCAAATCTGATTATACTGCATCAAGCCATGCTAGTCTGAATTAAGACGTTAGAAAAAATCCGCAGAAAGGCAAAAATAAGTATTGGTAATTTGACGAAAACATGACCATGAGTTCGCGACCATGACCACTCGACTGCTGAAATTTTCTAACTCCATTACGAAGCAAAGAGACTTAAACACAAAAAATATGCAATATCTTTTAAATATTTTCTTCCCGTCGATACCCACATTTAGAACAAGACTCATTTGAAAAGGGTAATATTTTTAGTTCAGTTTTTATTAACGTCATACTAGGATTATTGGCGACGAACTTCGTCATTTTGAACCTCGGTCAAGTGACGAGGACGGCACCCGAGCTGCCCCCCCTCCTAGGGTAGCGTTTATCTGAGGAAGGCAGCTGAGAGTCGTTACTCATTCTCTGCAACAAGTTATTGATAAGATACAACCAACAATATCCATTCAAAACGGAAAAAGTGGCATAATCTACCTGTTCGTGAAAGTGCAGAAAACCGTACTGGAACTTTTAAAAGAAACTAATTAACCTCGTATAAATATATTCGTATATTTCAAGTTCACAATGGACCTTATTGAAATTACATAAATAGTATGGAAATAAAATTTGTCTCTACAAAGAGAAATATATCCTTATTTCTGTAATAAACAAAATAGAGTACTATTTGTTCAACATGATTTTCAGAGGTATCTATTTGTCCTGTTAACTTTGCCTCTTTGTTTCCCCCAAATTCTGAAGGAACTAAACTGAAGATTCATTTCCATTACTATACTCCCATTTTTGCATTTGCTGCCAATTCATCAGCATTTATAATAATTCCTCATTACTTCATGAAAAGGCACAGATAGAAATTTAAACTAGTGTCTTTAAACCTATGCATAATCCAGCTTAGATAACTAGTGCCCTTCAAGGGGAAATATTTATAACATACCAAAAAAAGGCAACTTATTAAACTTAAATTTTTCATGGTCAAGATTTGGTTTGAATAAATTTTGGGCTATTATCACACAAAGATTTTTGATGACACCTCTTCCAATTTTAGAACATTCTCAAATAAATACCAGATTATTTCACTCCAACTTTTTCAGAATGCCACAAGAGAAGTCAAGTTTAACATATACAGCAATACCATAACTTACTCATAACTGATCTTTGTTTTAGAATCTGGGCTCTTAATATGTTACAATGACTATTGAAGTTATCAGTCCCTTTCACATCCAGTTTTTAAACTAGCAGTCTTGACAAAAAGAATCTTACTTTTTGTATTATTTTAATATTTAAAAAAAAATGAAAATTATAGTACAAGAAATTGAATTACCCTAAAAACCAAATACTCTTAAGTGTCATTTAATTTAATTTATTAAGATAAAATAAATGATAAACATTCCATCTCATGCATGTAGATTCCATTATATGTATGTAAATGTATCTGTTAGTCTATATTCACAGATATTAAAAATTATCAGTCTTCAAAAGCTGAAAAATGAATTTCAGGTTTATTTCACAATATTTCTGCAGTCACATAAGGTTAAAATATTTTGGTAGAGGCTATAAATAGAAAATCTAAATTTAAAAAGCAATTAAGCTATCAAAAAGGCATTACTATACATTTTTTAATTAAAAAATATTTGCTTCACTTCTATCTCTTTAGAAATAGAATAAGATAAGAACACATTGTTGCTTATCAAATACAAAATGGTACTCATATTCAGATTAGTTTCTCTTCAAAAAATGATGAAAAAATGAAACAAACAAAAACACTGCTAATCAAATTTTATTTCCATTATACCATCATTCTTTTTACCCATAGATAATACGCTAGGCGCCACTTGTTGAATTGACAAAAAAAAAAAATAATAAAGAGGAAAAAAAATTTAAGGCAAGGAACCTCCTCATGAATTAACATACTGGCATGGCATAGACACAATAAATGTTACTTGGAAATTTTTATAGCAAAATATTTAACAATCGCATAACATTTTAAAAAAAAATACTTAAATTAAAGGAATAATGCCTCTAAATCATGATTGGAAAAATCTTTACTGAAATGCCTTCATACCATACATTTGGGAATATATTTTCTAATAACTTTTTTATCAAAACATTGAAAAAGGGGGGGAAAGCACAATTAACATGCAGACAATTTAACAAAAACCAAAGAATGTGAAACCAATACCCTTGCCAGAAATAAAACATTCATGCACAGTTGTCATTTTACCATATAAAGTACAATTTAATATTAAAATTCTTGCATAGTAGAGATCATACAAGCTCAAAATAGTTATAGTAAGGTTTAAAAAAATAGTTCTTAAATACAAACCTGATTACTGTAATTCAACAAAGCAAAAAAAAAACAAAACATCAAGATTCTGCTGGAAATAACATTTAGATATACAAATTCTAATAAATATGATCCTTTAGTAAGAATAAACATTCATCTAATAAATTCAAATTTCTTTACAAATTAATAATGATTAGAAATATATGCTTAACGAGCGTATATATTGATATAAACACAATAAAGGTACGTTAAGAAATTTGGGTACTAATTTTTAAACATTTATCAACAATATTGATTAAATATCCTCCATCAATAGAAGTATTTCACTGATTTACTCATAACAAAGCGAATACTAATGGGTTTAATAAATTTAAATTGATAGCTATCAAAAGATAAGATACCATTTCAAATAATTAATAATATCAGAGATGAGCAGATACATTAAAAAATATATTAATCTAAAAAATTTCAGAAAAGATGAACGTGAGGAACCGAGGAAGAAAAACTGTGGCAAGCCTACAATATATGCAATAAGGACTTATCTTGGAACGTTAATACCTCTTATCTCACAGCAGAATTTTAAAACATATTCTAATTTATGGATTTTAATATTTATGTAAAAAAAAATGCACTTAAGACTTAAATTTCTGTTTACTGTACAGTTCATTAATTTAATAATTCTTTCCTTTAATTAGACATGTGTTCTATACATATAATATACAGTAATTGAAAAACAATATTGGCAGAGAATGAAACTTTTTAAAAACTTGTGGACAATTACATGGCATTCAAGATAAATACTTGTAAAACCTACAAGATATTGAACATGCTTTTCATATATAATCTTTTTTTAAACACAAAAACCAAAATTTTACATGGCGAGGAAGCAAACTGCTATATTTTCTTTCTTTTCTTTTTTTTTTTACAATTCTAAAGAATTCTATATTTTTCATTTAATATTTCAATTTCATACTTTCAAAGTTATCACTAGGAGAGGCCATAATATTTGGAAATGAAAAAATAGGCACTTGCCTAGCCATTGGTGCTTGCCATGCCCTCAAAATATCGCACAAAAGAAAGAAAAACTGATCTTTGATTGCACTTCAACACATATGAAACATCACATTTTTTTTTCCCCATTGGAAATTTTTCCGAGATGATTTCGTGGAGGATAGACCAAGTACTATTTCCTTTTTTGTTAATCCCTAATAGGGAAAATAATCTATTTTATAAGAGGAAACACTAGTATGGCTTAGGGATTTTTTTTCACTGTTCCGACAAGACACAAGAACATTTTAAATCCCTCCATTGGTCAAAATCCGTTCAAGCAGCAAAATTGTAATAAAAGTCCAATCACTCAGACGGTCGATTCCCCCAGTCCATTCCGTATTTAGAGACCGCCCCATTTATTTAAGTTTATATTTTTGTACAAATTTTTTGAAGTTTTTAATAGTTTGGGAGTTTTACTAGGTCCACACTGAAGTCCGCTCACTGATTCTAATTGGAATCTTTAGTGCTGATATATAAACAATAATGCAAGTTTTCTTTTTAAATGTTTTCAGGATTTTTTTCTTAAAGTGCGATGAGCTGTTTTATGTTGATATTATAAAGCAGGCCAAACCGGCTTGCGTGGTTGAACGAAGAAACTGCAAGAACATCCACAGATTTCTTTATAACAGCTGTTTCTGTTCGATTTGTTTGATTCTTTCCACAATGGGGAGTGCAAAATAAATTGCAATTTTCTAGAAAGGGCAGGCGAGTAAGGTAGGTGATAATACAGAGAAGCAAGGAGCTACTGAAGTTTAAGGAACTAGAATGATTAAGTCACAGCAAATGACAATTAACTATGTGGCTTGATAAGAGGCTTGATTTTTAGTCACAAGAAAAGTTTAGCTGAGGAACGTTGGACGCAGGCCACAGACACTAGAGTGCTGAATACTAAATTTCTTCCCCTGAGGGTCTTGACTGGAAAAGAAAAATACACATTTAAGAATAAAGTTCTTGCACAAAAATTTAATAAGATGTAATAACTTTAACATGAAAGGTTTTTTTTTTTTTTTTTGGAATCAAGAATTTTATAAGTACTCTAAAGAAAAATATTTTGTAACTATCTTACATATATATATTTTTAGGCAATAAATTAAATATTTAAAAATTCAAACTTGATTTATTTTTGCATTAAAAATCAATTCAAAAGATAATATTTCATATGCCTTGTAGCCTATTTAACAATATTTTTAAAAAAAGAATAAGAGAAAGTTAGGATTAGAGCTAAATTAGCACAAGAGCTAAATTCGGCTATGCTGCACAAAATCATGATTATCTGTTATATAGGAGGGAATGAAAGGAGGAAGAGATAAAAATTAGTAGACAAGAACTGTCAAAAATAAAGGATAATTATGGTATCCCTAAGGTGCATCACCCTTGTTTACTAAAGACATTTATCCCATAGAAAAGAAAAATATCACTAGGATACCTAGAAGTCAAGCTGCCTGTACATATCTAAAGAAAGTAGCCCTTGGAGGGACATATACTATTCCTATTTTAAAAATTATTCGACAAATAATTTTTGGTACATAGAAATGAGTGTCATCAGAACCCAATGTTAAGGAAAAGGAAGATAGGACAGAATATCTAACTTCAAAGAGCAAGTAAGATATGTACAAAAATACATTTTAAAATGCATATTACAATAACAACTTTGAGAGAAAGAAAATAGCAATACAATTAGATTAAAATAAAAAATCTCCCATTCATGAAACATATCTAAAATATCACATAACAGATATGTCCTTCAATTAGAATCTCGGTATATAAAACAAAATCTTGAGTCTTACCTTGATAAAAAGTTCCTCGCATCCAAAAATGCATTTGATTACTGAAAGAAGAAAAAAAAATTAAACGAATACCACACTTATTAAATATATCTGAAGTATATTAAATTAGTTCTCATCTTTATATGTATACATCAAATTATTCAGATCCCACAAAACTATGAAAATCATGATTCAGTCCATGTAAAAGTCTATATTCATAAGTCATACAATAAATAAAATAAAATCATACGTTTATAAAGTAACAAAGATTATTTCATTCATGAAACAAATTATGAACAATATTACAATGAAAATGCAAGTATCAGATATGAAATTTGCACAAAGTAAAATAAACAGATCTCTCATACCAAAAAAGTTTACACCAACGAACAATTTCAATTCACCAACGAACAATTTCAGTTTATTTCCAGTGGTTTTATCAAATCACAATAATGAATCACTGAAATAGTTAAAACAATAAGTTGACAAGTTATGTTAAATTAAGTTTGTTAAGCTATGTTAAATTAAGCATATATACTGCGCCTTTGAAGGAGTATGACGAATGACCCATGAACTTTAGACTACGCTTAAGACAATTGTATAGGTGGATAAAATTGCTACAACATTGAATTTATATGAATTATCTATAAATATTTCTTAATCTAAAACAGACAGCATTAAATAATAAAATAAAATGCAAAGTTACACTTCCTTACTCATGACTTAAATTAATTTATATTGAAAAAATATAAGTACACATTCAATAAATGAATTTACAGTTCAATTCTCAAATTTAAAAAATCAGCAATATATATATATATATATATATTACTTTATATAACTATTCCTTATTATATCATAGATACAATACCAAATGAAGCACAATGAACCATATTCTTAAAGAAAACAAATGATTAAAAACTTACTAGAAAATAGATAAAAATGAATTAAATTGATTATAAAAAATTATATCTTAAAAGCATATTAGAAAAATGAAAATTCAACATGCTCAATCATACAAATAAAGAAATTCAATGATAATTTTTAAGACATATTTTCAATTTATTCTTAATTGGTCTACAACACTAACTTTAGTCTTATTATAAACAGAAAAATAGCATAATTAATATTATATAAATAGCAGCTATTGGGTAAAAATAAAATTTAAATAAAATCACAAGCTAGCATATTTTGCAAAAATATCCATTAAAAGTAAAAATTTATTTTGTGAATGAAAATAAATGAATGCAATTTTATCTTTAATACTTTTACAAAGTAAAATTTAGCATGATATGAAATTAACTGAACTCCCCATTAACTTTGCTGAGCCGAATATTTTAAAAATAAAAGTTGAGATGGAAATGCTATTTAAAATTTATATAACTTGAAATTTCTGACTAACAATCTTAAAAATAAGGTATCTGCTACGGGCAATACTTCATGAAAAATATTTTTATAATTTATGAAAAGTCAATTCACCATAATTAAAAAATGAAATCTTACCGATTTCATTCTTTTTATTAATATGACACTGAGAAGCAACACAAAGGTCAATGCAGACCAAGTAATTTTGAACCTTGATCAAAATCCAAGGAGGACCAAAGCTGGTACCTTCATCTCAAAAGTTCTAGATCACACCAATAGCATAGGACCTTAACAGATTCAACGTATATTAGCCCACTACATGCGGGTCTTTTGTGGTATCAAGGCTCAATTTCACGATTAGCCATGAGTTCGTCATCATGACTGTTAGACTAATGTGGCCAATGAAATCTTACAAATGATTAAAAAGCTACTCAGTGCATATAACCTAAAATCTCCTGACGACCTAAAATATTCAAGACTTTTGTCTTTACAAACTAAACAAATTGCAGATAATCAATAGTAAATGATATACTCATATTTGAACAAATTATTTTATCAGGAAACATAATGGATTGTAAGCTACTCAATTATTTTGAAACTATGAAGTCAATAAAAAGAAAAGCAACTAATACATGAATATCTTATTAAAATTTGACAAATTAACTAATATATGAATATCTTATTATTTCTTCTAACACAAACTTTAAACAACCTGACTAAACTAATAAATTATTATTATTATTTTGAAACTATGAAGTCAATAAAAAGAAAAGCAACTAATATATGAATATCTTATTAAAATTTGACAAATTAACTTTCCAGCCTATACAAAATACATTGAAAAAAACTATTAAAAATCAATTTAGAATTCCAATACCAATTCACAAATTTCAAGCATTAAATAAATAACAAAAATTTAATAAAGTACAAATATAATAAAAGTTAATGAAAATTAAAATTATTAAATGAGTCATTTAAAAATTACTTTAAGGCATTGGAAATATAGAAGTTAAATTTTTAGATTTTAACAACAAATAACAACTATCTTTAGTGACTGAATTACTTACTATATACACTCATAAAAAAAAAACCCAAAGATTCTTGGTCCTAAACAAAAACACTAAAGATATCACAAATATTTGATGGTGAAAATGCAAAAAATGCAGGGATAGACCAAGATTACAAACAAAATCCCAAATAATGCAACTTGAATGGTAAAACTCTTTTTCAATTCTTGATAACTGTACAAATGTGAAATGTTAAGCAGAAAAATGAAAAAAAAAAAAAGTTTCAACTTTAACAGTTGTCTAAAGTCAATTGAAATTAGTCGCTTAAAATGCTCCTTTATACAAAGTATTAACCAAATAAAATAGTCTAGTTGAGTACTTTTAACTTTATCCCAGAAAGTACATGATTAAATAAAACCCAAATTTAATCATAGTGTGTATATATATAAACATTTGCATTGGCTACTGTAAATATCCAATCACTTGAATTCCAAAAAAAAATCTTAACAGGAAAAAAGAAACAGCTTTAACAAATTACTCGATTTATAGACTATACCTTTATTTGACTACTTGCATTCCAAGTTTTTTGTTAATTAAAAGGTTTTCAATTAGAATTATAATATATGCATATTGATTTTCAGAGATTTCTACAAAATACTACATTTACCACTCCACCTACAGTAAAACTTCAAAGCATTTCAGACCTCCACACATCAGAATAGGCTATATTTCATTTTGCATGCATTGTGTCCATTAATCCAAAAATGTTAAATTTTGATTCCTCAGCAAATATCACATCTCGAAAAGAGTTGAAACTCGTACGACAGTTTATATGGATTAGAATAAAAAATCGTTCCCCAAATTCATTCATAAGTATTATCTACAAATTCTTGGATTATTTCTTCTACGACAGACTTTAAACAACCTGACTAAACTAATAAAAAAAATAAACCTAATAAAAAATCATGAGTGTTCAAGGAGTTTCCATTGCATATTTGATTGCTTAAAACTAGCAATTTTTAAAAACTTCCAACACTAATCTATTATATTATAGTTTATAGGACTTTGCACAGATCTTGAAGCTATACTGTAACTACTAGACATATTCATTTGAAAGAGTTAAAACTGCTAAAATATGTTACTGAAACTTCTCACTGCTAATCAGAAGGATAATAGTCTAATGTTTCATTTAAAAAAAAAATTTAAAAATTGTATCATTCACAAAGTAGCTTTCTTTATAATATTTAAGTATCCACACATTTGATGACATTACATCCACCCTTTGAGTGCAAAATACTTTTTACACCACAAAAGGGAAATACACTTAAAAAAATAATTCATTAATATCACTTTTTAACAAGCAAATTTAAATAAAAGCAAGTGCTCAAAACAATTGATGGCCAAGGTATATTATAGTTAAAAAAAATACATGATTTAATCATATGAAATAAAATGGTCATTATTTGTGAACATGTTTCCAAAATATATCAGTCTAATTTTAACATTGCATACAACCACGTAATTAACCAGATAAATGCTGTTAACAATCTAAAATTAGTACATCAATTTTGTAAGCAATTTGACCAGATTTAATAACTGAATTAAAAAGGTTAATATATTTGATCATAAAAGTATGAGGAATGGCTTTAAATATTGCTATACTATGTAAGTGTATCAAAAATAAATTTCAAAATGCCAAAAAATTTTCAAAATTCAATGTTAATAAATATATATCTTGATAACTATATAAATAATTTTACTCATTTTAAAAATAGGTAAGATTCAACTAAGCATATAAGGTTGTATTCAATTTATCATCAGCCATGAATAGAGATCAGCAACAAAAATCCATTTTTTTTACTGAAGAAATACACTCAATCCAATATTAAAATGCAGATTTACCACAAAAAAAAAAGATTTGAAAATTTATAACTTTCTTAAGCTCATTGTTACAAAAGAAATTGTGAATATGAGAATAACAAGGGTTTAAATATTAAAATTCAAAGTTATGCAAATTTATTTTAAACTGTATGGGAAAAACACAAAAAATAAAAACTGCATAGTTTCAAAACTGATTTAAAATTCTCCAATATTTTAGAATGAATATAAATAATGCCAATATTCTACTAAAATTAAATTCTTACAGAGCAGAATTAAAAACTATTTTTTAAACTTTAATTACTCTTTTTTTTAAAGAAAATACATAGAAATCTCAAAGAACTAACAAACCCTGGTAAGAATAATTCAGATTCAATACATAATCAGTAAATCATACCAAAAGTTCTTTTGTGTAAATTACTCAAAAAGTACAATTTATATGTTAACTTATTTATATTTCAATCATAAAAAAATACATATACATTAAAAAATAAATATTTGGATCATAATTATATAGCATAATTAACATTTCAAATGTCTAATCAATCTTAAATACATGTGTTTATATAGCCTTTATAGTAAAAGTTTTTTTTATTTTTAAAGATCTCAAATACAGTCAAAGCTTTACTCAATGAAATAAACAGCATCAAATGAACTTGCAATAAAAATTAAAAACCTTACATGGTTGCTTCTTGCTGAAAATCAAGATAAACTACTCTTAATTACTTTCAAAATCCGTTTGGCAAAAGTCTGATTAAAAAAAAAAAAAAAAAAAAACTTTTTGTTAAGTCTTCTAAAAACCCTACATACAATAGGGAATGAAATTCAAAATAGAATTGTTAGTAAAAATCTTTTACAAAAGGGCTTATATCAAGGACTATTAACAATTAAAAAGTATTCAAAAGAATGAGTACAAATTGAATTGGCAGGCACCTTGCGCAGCAAAACTACTAACTAGATTATTCACTTTACACCACATTCAAATACATTAAGTAATATACCATGTAAAATTATTAAATTCTTATGAAAGCAAACAGACATCGAATTCTTTAACAAAATAAGGTAGCTACTTCAGTTGCAACTATTCTGTTGTCTGTTTGCATATAAGGTACAATTTAATAAAATTCTTGCAGAAGTCATACAAGCTCAAAATAGTTATAGTAGGTTTAAAATAGTTCTTAAATACAAACCTGATTACCAATAATTCAATAGAAACAAAAACAAAACATCAAGATTCTGCTGGAAATAACATTTAGATATACAAGTCTAATAATATGATCCTTTATTAAGAATAAACATTCATCTATCGTTAAATTTCTTTACAAATTAATAATGATTGATATATGCTTAACGAGGCGTATATTGATATAAACACAATAAAGTACATTAAGAAATTTGGTACTAAATTTTAAACATTTATCAACAATGATTAAATATCCTCCATCAATAGTATTTCATGATTTACTCATAACAAAGCAGACTCTAATGGGTTTAATAAATTTAAATTGATAACTATCAAAGATAAGATACCATTCAAATAATTAATAATATCAGAATGAGCAGATACATTAAAAATATATTAATCCTAAAATTTCAGAAAGATGAACGTGAGGAACCAGAGGAAGAAAAACGTGGCAAACCACAATATATGCAATAGACTATCTTGGAACGTTAATACCTCTTATCTCACAGCAAATTTTAAAACATATTCTAATTTATGGATTTTAATATTTATATAAAAATGCACTTAGAAAATTTCTGTTTTACTGTACAGTTCCATTAATTTAATAATTCTTTCCTTTAATTAGACATGTGTTCACATCATATAATATACATTAATTGAAAATATTGAGAATGAAACTTTTAAAACTTATGGACAATTCACTTTAGCATTCAGATAAATACTTATGAAACCTACAAGACAATAGAACTATAACTTTATATAATCTTGAAACACAAACAATTTTACATGGGGAAGCAAACTGCTATATTTTCTTTCTTTTCTTTTTCCCTGTAATTCTAAAATTCTATATTTTCATTTAATATTTCATACTTTCAGTTATCACTAGGAGGCTATAATATTTGGAAATGAAAAATAGGCACTTGCCACAGCCATTGGTGCTTGCCATGCCCTCAAAATAAAAGAAGAAAAACTGATCTTTGATTGCACTTCAACACATAGAAACATCATTTTTCCCAATTGGAAATTTTCGAGATGATTTCGTGGAGGATGAATAATTACTACTTCTTGCATTAATCCCTAATAGGAAAATAATCCTATTTTATAAGGAAACATAAAAACTATGGCTTGAGATTTTTCACTGTTCGACAAAACTTCCATTTTAAATCCTCCATTGGTCAAAATCCGTTCAAGAGCAGCTTAGTGTAATAAAGTCCAATCACTCAGACGGTCGATTCCCCAGTCCATTCCGTGTTAGAACCATTTATTTAAGTTATATTTTTGTACAAATTTTGAAGTTTTAATAGTTTGGGAGTTTTACTAGGTCCACTGAAGCCATCCCCTGATTCTAATTGGAATCTTTAGTGCTGATATAAACAATGTCTGAGTTTCTTTTAAATGTTTCAGGATTTTTCTTAAGAAGTCGCGATGAGCTGGTATGTTGATATTGCTCAAAACAGATGAAACCATTGCGTGGTTGAGCAGAAGAAACTACTAAGAACATCCAGTTTTACATAACAGCTGTTTCTGTTTGGTTGTTTGATTCTTTCCACAATGGGGAGTGCAAAATAAGGTGCAATTTTCTAGAAAGGGCAGAGCTGAGAGTAGTAAGGTGATAATACAGAAGCAAGGAGCTACTGAAGTTTAAGAGACTAGAATGATTAAGTCACAGCAAATGACAGTAACTATGTGGCTTGATAAGGCTTGATTTTAGTCACAAAGAAAGGTTAGCCAGAGGGAGCGTTGAATGGAGCCACAGGCACTAGAGTGCTGAATACTAAATTTCTTCCCCCTGAGGTCTTGACTGGAAAAGAAAAATAATTTAAGAATAAGAGTTCACAAAATTTAATAAGATGCTTAAATAACTTTAACATGCAAGGTTTTTGGAATCAAAAATTTTATAAACTCTAAGAAAATATTTTGTAACTATCTTATATTTTTAGGCAATAAATTAAATATTTAAAATTCAAACTTGGGTTATTTTGCATTAAAAATCAATTCAAAAGATAATATTTCATATGCCTTGTAGCTATTTAACAATATTTTAAAAGAATACTAAGAGAAAGTTAGGTTAGGCTAAATTAACAAAGGCTAAATTCGATATGCTGCACAAATCATGGATTATGTTATATAGGAGGGGAATGAAAGGAGGGAAGATAAAATTGTGAACAAGAACTGTCAAAATAAGATAATTATGGTATCCTACTAAGGTGCATCACCCTTGTTTACTAGACATTTTATCCCATAGAAAAGAAAATATCACTAGGATACCTAGAAGTCAAACTGCCTGTACATATCTAAAGAAAGTAGCTACATGGAGGGACATGTATTCTATTTTTAAGAAATTAGACAAAATAATTTTTGAAATTTTATAGAAATGAATATCATCAGAACCCAATGTTAAGGAAAGGAAGATGGGACAAGAATATCTAACTTCAAGAGCAAAATGAATAGCAAAATACATTTTAAAATGCATATTACAATAACAACTTTGAGAGAAAGAAAATAGCAATACAATTAGATTAAATAAAAATCTCATTCATGGTACATAATAAAATATCACATAACAGATATGTCCTTCAATTAGATCTGGTATATAAAACAAAATCTTGAGTCTTACCTTGATAAAAGTTCTCGCATCCAAAATGCATTTGATTGAAGAAAAATTAAGCAGATACCACCTTAATACAATATATCTGAAGTATATTAAATTAGTTCTCATCTTTATAATTATACATCAAATTATTCAGATCCCTGAAATCATGATTCAGTCCATGTAAAAGTATATTCATAAGTCATTACAAATAAGAAGAATAAAATCATACGTTTATAAGTAACAAAGATTATTTCATTCATGTTAAAACAAATTATGATATACAATGAAAATGCAAATTATCAGATATGAAATTTGCACAAAGTAAAACTCAAGCAGTCTCTCATACCAAAAAGTTTGCACCAGCGAACAATTTCAGATTCACCAGCGAGACAATTTTATTTCGGTTTATCAAATCACAATAATGAATCACTGAAATAGTTAAAACAATAAGTTGACAAAGTTATGTTAAATTAGAACATTAAGCTATGCTTAAATTAAGCATATACAAACCTTTGAAGGGTACAAATGACCCTTCCCATGAACTTAGACTAAGCAAGACAATTGTAAGAATTGATAAGGTATACTACAACATTGAATTATATGAATCATAATATTTCTTAATCCTAAAACGAGGCAGCATTAAATAAAATAAAATGCAAAGGTTACACTTCCTTACTCATGACTTAAGATTAATTTACTATTGAAAAATATAAGTACATTCAACCAATGAATTTACAGTTCAATTCTCAAATTTAAAAATCAACCATATATATTACTTTTATATAACTATTCCTTATTATATCCTTATTAATACCAAATAAACACAATGAACCATATTCTTAAAGAAAATAAATGATTGAAACTTACTAGAAAATGGGTAAAATAGATTAAATTGATTGCAAAAATTATATCTTATAGAAAATGAAAATTCAACATGCTCAATCATACAAATGAGAAATTCAATGATAATTTTAAGACATATTTTCAATTTAACTACTAAGTGGTCTACAACACTAACTTTAGTCTTATTATGAAAAATAGCATAAATTAATATTATATAAATAGCAGCTATTGGGTAAAAATAAAATTTAAATAAAATCACAGCTAGCATATTTTGCAAAATATCCATTACAAAAAGTAAAATTTATTTTGTGAATGAAATAAATAGTGCAATTTTATCTTTTAATACTTTTACAAAATAAAATTTAGCATGTCATAAATTAACTGAGTCCCATTAACTTTGCTGAGCGAATATTTTTAAAATAAAGTTGAGATGGAAATGCTATTTAAAATTTATATAACTTGAAATTTTCTGACTAACAATCGCCCAAAAATAAGGTATCTGGGGCAATGCTACTTGAAAAATATTTTATAATTTATGAAAAGTCAATTCACCATAATTAAAAACAAATCTTACCGATTTCATTCTTTTTAATATGACACTGAGAAACAACACAAAGGTCAATACAGACCAAGTAATTTTAGACCTTGATCAAAAGTAGGGAGGACCAAAGCTGGTACCTTCATCTCAAAGTTCTAGATCACATATTAGCACTAGGACCTTAACAGATTCATTATATTAGCCCACTACATGCGGGTCTTTTTGTGGTATCAAGGCTCAATTTCACGATTAGCCATGGTTAAAATCATCTCATGACTGTTAGACTAATGTGGCCAATAATCTCTTACAAATGATTAAAAGCTACTCAATTGCATATAACCTAAAATCTCCTGTGACCTAAAATATTCCAAGACTTTTGTCTTTACAAACTAAACAAATTGCAGATAATCAATAGTAAATGATATACTCATATTTGAACAAATTATTTATCAGAAACATAATGGATTGTAAGCTACTCCAATTATTTTGAAACTATGAAGTCAATAAAGAAAAGCAACTAATGAATATCTTATTAAGTTGACAAATTAACTAATATGAATATCTTGTGTTTCTTCTAACACAAACTTTAAACAACCTGACTAAACTAATAAATTATTATTATTATTTTGAAACTAGTCAATAAAAGCAACTAATATATGAATATCTTATTAAAATTTGACAATTAACTTTTCAGCCTATACAAATACATTGAAAAACTGTAAAATCAGTTAGAATTCATGCAATTCTAATTTCAAGCATTAAATAAATAACAAAAATTTAATAAAGTACAAATATAATAAAAGTTAATAGAATTAAATTATTAAATGAGTCATTTAAAATTACTTTAAATTTAGATGAATATAGAAGTTAAATTTTAGATTTAACAACAAATAACAACTATCTTTAGTGACTGGATTACTTACTATACTCATAAAAAGCCAAAGATTCTTGATTCCTAAACAAAACACTAAAGATATCACAAATGATGAACAGTAAAATGCAGGAATAAGATTACAACAAAATCCCAAATAATGCAACTTGAATGGTAAAACTCTTTTCAATTCTTGATAACTGTACAAATGTCGAAATGTAAGCAGAAAATGAAAAAGTTCAACTTTAACAGTTGTCTAAAAGTCATTGAAATTGGTAACCAAAATGCTCCTTTATACAAAGTATTAATATAAAATAAATAGTCTAGTTGAGTACTTACTTTATCGAAAGTACATGATTAATAAAACCCAATTTAATCATAGATGACATATAAACATTTGTTAGCTACTGTAAATATCAATCACTTAATTCAAAAACAACAGGAAAAGAAACAGCTTTAACAAATTACTGGATTTATAGACTATACCTTTATTTGACTACTTGCATTCCAGTTTTTGTTAATTAAGGTTTTCAAATTAGAATTATATAACCATATTGATTTTCAGAGATTTCTACAAAAATACTACATTTACCATCACCTACAGTAAACTTTAAACATTTCAGACCTCCACATCAAGGTAAAATATTTCATTTTGCATGCATTGTATTAAATGAGCCAAAATGTTAAATTTTATGATTCCTCAGCAAATATCACATCTCGAAGAGTGAAACTCATTACGACAGTTTATATGGACAAAATCGTTTACAAATTCATTCATAAGTATTATCTACAAATTCTTGGATATTTAAATAAAGCAAGTGCTCAAAACAATTGATGGCCAAGGTTATATTATAGTTAAAAATACATAGTTTAAATCATATGAAATAAAATGGTCATTATTTGTGGTGTATGTTTCCAGAATATATCCTAGTCTAATTTAACATTTATACAGTAATTAACCAGATAAAATATGATAACAATCTAAGGTAGTACATCAATTTTGCCATGTTGACAGATTTAATAACTGAATTAAAAGGTTAATATATTTGATCAAAGTATGAAGATGGCTTTAAATATTGCTATACTATATGAGGTATATCAAAATAAATTTAAAATGCAAAAATTTTCAAAATTCAATGTTAATAAATGTATATATCTTGATAACTATAAATAATTTACTCATTTTAAAAATAGGTAAGATTCAACTAAGCATATAAGGTTCATATTCTAGTTATCATCAACCATGAATGAGATCAGCAACCATTTTTGCTGAAAATACCTCATCCAATATTAAAATGCAGATTACCTGAAAAAGATTGAAAATTTATAACTTTGCCAACTCAACATGTTACAAAAATTGTGAATATAACAAGGGTTTAAATAGTAAAATTCAAATTATACAAATTTATTTTAAACTGTGAGGAAAACTTCAAAAATAAAAACTGCATAGTTTCAAAACTGATTTAAAATTCTCCAATATTTTAGAATGAATATAAATAATGCCAATATTCTGCAAATTAAATTCTTGAACTTAAATTAAAAACTATTTTTAAGCTTTAATTACTCTTTTGAAAATACATAGAAATCAAAGAACTAACAAACCCTGGTAAGAATAATTCAGATTCAATACATAGTAATCCAATCATACCAAAGGTTCTTTTGTGTAATTAAACTCAAAAGTACAATTTATATGTTAACTTATATTTCAATCATAAAAATAATACATTAGTAAACTAAATATTGGATCATAATTATATAGCTTAATTAACAAAATGTCTACAATCTGTAAATACATGTGTTTATATGCCTTTATAGTAAAAGTTTTTTATTTTTAAGATCCAAATACATTAAAGCTTTTACTCAGTAGAGTAAACAGATAAATGAACTTGCAATAAAATTAAAAACCACGTGGTTCTTCTGCTGAAAATCAGATAACTACTCTTAATTGACTTTCAAATCAAGTTTGTAAAGTCTATAACAAAAAAAACTTTTTTGTAAGTCTTCTAAAACCCTATACAATAGGAGATAGAAATTCAAAATAAATTGTTAGTAAAATCTTTACAAAAGGAGCTATATCAAGACTATTAACAATTAAAAAGTATTCAAAGAATGAGTACAAATTGATTGGCAGGCACCTTGCGCGACAAACTACTAATAAGTTATTCACTTTACACCACTTCAAATCACATTAAGTAATATACCATGTAAATTATTAAATTCTTATAAACAAGAACATGACTATATAATCATGAAATAAAAACACAAACAAAAGTTGCAATATATTCTATTGAGTTCAAATGAAGATACAGAATGTATACATAAAATAGTAATATATTGCTAATAGTACTTTATGTGGAGCAAAAACCAAATGTGGCTGTCTTCTATCTGTGTCAAATCATATAGAAACAAATGTCATTTTGTTTTAAAAGAAATATCTGACTTCTAGCAACAGGGTCAAAGTTAAATTATCCCTTCCTCAAAAAGATTATAAACTTGGCATGGCTAAATTAGAAAAGTTTCAATTAGATTGCAAAGATGATCTGAGAAGAAATTGTAATTCTACATAAAATGTATTTTTAAAAATTAAACTAGATAATATTAAGAACTTTTTAACATA
>BMAW01127655.1:63210-99536 GCA_019974015.1 Nephila pilipes | reverse complement strand
AAAAAAAAAAAAAAAAAAGACAGTAATTATATTATCAGCAGTTTGATAACATGCAAGTAAATTAAAAGGTATTCATGAGCTGACTTAGTTATCAAACAGTACTTTTAATCAAAAATCTAAGTTGCATGTGGACTATTGATGAGGAACCTCTTAATTTTGTACCTAGTTCAAGTGATAGGGACAACACTGAATTTGACACCTCAGTCTCCAAACTTCCACAATATGAGGGCTTTGAACTTCAACAAATTTAACATGCAGCATCTACAATACTTAAAAATTGAGATTCAAGCCCACCAATAAAAAAAAAAAAGTAGTATTCGTTACCATTCTATTTCAAAGAAGCTTATAAACTACTCTTCAAAAAGTACAACAAATAGTATTCTTGGCTTAAATTAAAATATTCACAAAGGACGACTAAAATAGTGTCAAAAGAAAAATGTTACAAAACCATAAATCTCATACCTGTGTTTTAAAGATAACTTAAAACTGAAAAAAAGCTTGTTTAAAATTTTAAAAAAGTAAGAATTTTCTTGGAACTATTATTTCTGTTTTGTTTTGTTTTATACAGTACTATTGTGATATGGTATATAGTGTGATGAGGTATATGGAAAGCTATGGTTCGACTTATACTACTTGAATAGTATTTTTTACAATTAGACTAATACTGCTTAAATAGTATTTTTTACAAAGTACTTTCTTCAATAAGAAAAGGAAAACTTAATATTTATAAATCACTCATTTACAACTTAACAGAAGATTTCTTAATAATTAAAAATTCATTTTTTTTAAATACAACATATAATGAATTATACATATCAATTGTATAATTCAGATATTTTTACAATGAGATCCAAATATAATTTAAAAGAATAACAATTTAATTTTAACACACAAACTTCAAATGAAATATTTTGTAATTAACACAAAATATTTTTGCAGAAATATTCTAGTTTTTAACTAATACAATTTAAAATCAGATTTCTTTAAAACAGAATTAAAAAAATTAATCAACAATTCCTTAAATCTTAACATGGCAGAGGATTATATCAATATAAAAAATACAATACTAACATTTTAGTTTAAAGCATGGAATATTTCACATTTTTTGACAAATATCAATAAGATTGCAGTATATTTGACTTCAAAACAACTGTATCTCATACTTAAAGATGCACTAGTTATATTTTTCTCTTTCAAATTAAATCAATTTTTAGCACATAAAGAATCAAAACCAGGAACTATAATATGATTGCATTTTCTTAGAAAACCCATAACTAATACATAAATCACAGGATTGCTTCAAGCTTTAAAGAAGTCAAAATGAAAAGGACCAAGAATAATAGCGTCTGTCCAAGATGGTTCATCAAAGAATTAAATTGATACTTCTATGGTCATCTATTTTTAAACACATAAAGATATATATAATTGAATTTTTATGCATTCTAAAGAAAATGGATATTTTCCTTAATAAGATCCAAAATTGTGCATCTTCACAAATTATCACAAACAAAGGACTTCAAACAGAAATTCAGTTTCTAGATAATATAAAATAGCACAAAAATATTAACAATACAACTATGATATTTACTTACCTTCACGTAACTTTGCTTACCAATTACAAATAAAATATCATCCACAGAAACAATGTCCCCAAATTAATAGCTCATTTACATAAAATATCAAATAAGCATATCATACCTGAGTCTTGCGTTGTTCATCTTCTTCTTGACGTTTTTCATAATGCAAAAAATCATCAAATATTGAAGTAGTATGACGAAAAGTATGCATAATTTTCAACACTTGTTTGCCTTTCTCAGGGGGCACCTCCTGAGTGTCTCTCGAATTGGTCACTGGCTTATTTTCATTGTTTTCCAATCGAATATGCCGTAACTGAGAATTTGGAACATCCTTTACATATATCCATTTTACTTTAAACTGCCCTTTCCACTTGTCCTGTGCCCAGACATTAGCAGTACTACCATAGTCCACAGGAGATACCATCTGTGCCATGCCACAAAAATGACCTGATCCATTTACACTATAAAACAAATACACCAGTCCTTTGGCGTCTCGGAACGCTTGGTCCAGCCGTTTGTTTCCATGTTCAGTCGAACACCATATGGAGTACTTGATCGAACGATGAATATCATCTTCAGAATAAGACTTGATAATAAAAAATTTAACGTTCTTAGGGTTTAAATCAAATTCTTTAGGATTGTAATTATTTTCCATTCTTAATTTGTCTAGCACTGGATGTTGGGGATAATTATCCCCTCCTGCCGTATTGTTCTGCGCAACAGCAATTTGCTGTTGTTGCTGCTGCTGAGGTGGTGAATTGTATCCAGGTCCTGAGGGTCCATTACTTCTATTACCCCTTGGAGCATTCCAATTAGGAGCAGATCGAGACTGCAATGCTGGTGGTGGACCCATCTTACCACCATTCCCTGCACCACTGCCATTTTTACTTTCCCAGGTCCCAATATCCATACTTGATGTATTATGCTTAGAACCACCTGCTAAAATTGCAGTTGGATTAACTGGCTTAGGTTTTACTTTTGCTTGAGGCTTAGCAGGTTGACTTGCTACAGTTGCCCATGACATTTTTTTGGAGCCAACAGGTTGTCCAGATACACCTTGGGCACCAGCCATGACAATATTATCATTTGTACCTGATCCAAATTTCTTTCCTAATTGATGTTCAGCCATAATATTCCCATGTAACATACCAGGTTTACCATATGGATCTTTCACAAATTGTGAATCATTTTTATGATCTGCAATCGTTAGTCCACCCATTCCTTGTTCCATATGTTTTAAAGCGTTTCTATCGAGGGCTTGATCATATGTATCTCGATAATAATCTTCTGGATACGTTCCATGTCCCGTTTTTCTTGTGCCCATAGCTGAGTTCCCCCATGTTGAATAATCACCACCACCACCACTAGGAAAGTAATTGAAGCTCTGGTTATAGCCACTGAAGCTGTTTTGTCCAAACATGCCATCCATGTAATGCGACTGGTCACCACTGCCCATCTGTCCACCATAACCACCAAGAAAAGTCATAGGATCTCCCCCATTGCTCCATGCTCCGTCTCCTAGTCCTTGGTTCACAAAGGAATACGACATAGAGGCATAGTAGCTGGGCATGTAAGGATCTGGTAAACTAGAAGATGACATGGGTGGATTGTACGTCTGCTGCAAGACAGTGAAGAATCACTTTAGAAAGCACACTTAATTTACAAAAAT
The DNA here is from genome assembly GCA_019974015.1 of Nephila pilipes. Taxonomy (NCBI): domain Eukaryota; kingdom Metazoa; phylum Arthropoda; class Arachnida; order Araneae; family Nephilidae; genus Nephila; species Nephila pilipes. The sequence goes on along the minus strand of BMAW01127655.1, from coordinate 96,290 downwards.
ACATTGAAAGAATATTTTATTAAAATTAGGCAAATATATTTTTGTAAAATTTATAACATTTACTACAGCTCTTAATAAGATGTAAACATATAACTGATGCTTATTTCAAAGAATAAGAGTATAAAAATTACAAAATTACACTGATTAAATCTATTCATTAATTTTTAACAAAATAACAGAGCCTGCACATTTAAGATAATCTATAATTATATATTAAAAATAAATGCTATATATTTATATTTTTCTAAGCACAAAGAGATTACAATTCCTAATCTTAGAAAATGAGTCACTAAAATCAGAAATAAATATTGGAATACAGAGAGAAATACCAATTATATATCTAACAATTATACAAATTTGAACTTTGGAAACTACACAGTATATTTAAAATATAAATTGCAATATTTTTCTCTAGCAAAATAAAAACTATCCTTAATGTAATTTTAAAAAAGCATTTTGAATCTTCTAAATCTCAGATTAATTGTGCTTTAATATATTTTATATTTAATAACTAAAATCCTTAGATTTGATGACAATTTATAAGGATCTGAACTAAGTATAATATTTATAAGATCACAACTATAAAATCCTAAATTACTAAAAACTAGCTTAATTTTTTTAAAAGCTGAATTACTTGAAGTTTTAATTTAGTACTTAACATTTAATATAGATAAACACACAAATAAGAAAAACATTTCTTAAACTTTAACAAAATTGTGCAGAGCAGAACGAGGAGAGAGGCTATGTAGCACATCTCACCCAGAGTACCCCACTTATACCTTAATATAGGAAATAAAAGGCAGATACCTTTAAGTGACAACTATTAGATCTCTTAGCAGAAGTCACTTTTTTTCCCCCCAGACATAAGTAAAATAACTTGTAAACTTTTAATGAAATATTGTTTATTTCATAGATATAAGACGATCTGTTTAATTCATATATAAAATATCTAGAGCAAAATATTTAAGAGCGATGAAGCTACATATTTAATACTTTAGTACGATACTTAGAATAAGATAATTTCACACAGACCATAAGAATATATAAATTTCTTAAATATATACAAAAATTAAAATTTGTACATTATATAAAAGCATTTAAAATCTAATCATTAACTTAGAGTATACAATGAATTCAAATTATTTACTAATAATACAATTATATTTAGAATGCCAACAATTACAATATTTAATATAAATAAACATATAAAACTTGCAACATAAATGTAAATCAATATATAAATTCATAGTAAATAATTAAAACATTATCTACCTATTTATAAATTTTTATCAAAAATACTTTTATTCAAACAAAAGATACAACTTTTGATAGTCAATAAACAAAATTCACACAAAGAATAACAATTTCTGAACTTTGGAACTTTACCTCACATTTGTTTACGATTAGATAAATTTTAGTTACTTATCTTCCCCATGAAATACAAACTATTTCATTCAGCACACACACGCTGATAAGAATAATTCTATAAATGATCAATAAGAAACCTAATAATTATTTTTGAATTTTCATCGTAAAAACCAATTTCAAGAACAGTCTTAATAAAATAACTAATTTATTTAAAAGCTACATACTAATTTTGTTTATCTCAATGTTAAACATTTCCAAGTACTATTCTCCATTAACATGGCATTTACTTCCAGAGTGCATTTTCAATTTTTTTGATTAATATTCCATCAGATAGCATCATATTTCATTTTACACACAAGTAGCATAACAAATCTACAGCTGCGATAAAATTATTCAAGACTCCATTTACAATAATTGTGAAATATACAACTAGGCCTTTTTTAAAAAATGGCTCAAAATTATATAAATCATTGAAGTTTTTAGAAGAATATAGTAACATATGCTAAGGATGTTAAAGTTTAATATTTATACAATAAAATACTCAAAAGCAAAACATTATGCTTTGCCTTAAAAAACCAAAGATATAAATTCAATTACTTATCAAGTCAATTAACAACTCCATAAGTCATGTGGATACCATACATAAGAGATTGAAGGCTAGTTTACATTTTCTAATTATACTAGCAAGAAGTGTTTTGCCAAGGATAATCATATAGAGCAGATCAAAATAGAAATTCCTAAAAAACGCATAATTAGATTTTAAGAAAAAAACACCTATTAGATATGTTAAAGCATAAACTCTCTGAATTAACTAAACCCAGAATAAACACAAAATTTCTATTATACAAACTCAAAAAAAAAAAAAAAAAACTTATGTTCCTACACTTAATTGATTAACAACAAACCAATGAAAATCGTACGTTAGATTTTTAACAGTTCTAATGCCTAATTATCAATAAGTTCTATTCAAAATTTTCTCTGCATACAGCTATTGTATATCTATACCATATTACAAGATAGGAAAGATGTAATAAGAAAAGAGAATTAAAAAAAATTCAAAGGGGAAAAAAAAACCTATTTTTCGTTTCTACGAAAACCTTATTTGTATGTACAATTCATCTCATCAAGAAATAACCCAATTTTCCTTTTGTAATCTGCTCATTTGCCCTTTTTGTTTCTTGGTCTGATGCATTCTTGATGAGACAATCTGTTCCATGTGCATGATAATCTGTTTATTCCATGAGCATTGGTATCAAAAATTCATTTTCCTCCTTTTCTCTGACACTAACTTACTGTTAGAGTTGGTTTTATAAACGTCACACTAAAAAAGCAATTAGAGGGCTATTGGCTACTAATTTCATAATTTTGAACCTCGGTCAAGTGTCTGAAGCATACAATTAAGACTGATGCTTTACATAACATTAACAATTTGAAAGTATATAGTGCAATTTTAGAAAACAAATTTTTAAAATACATTAGTAGCTTATGTTCTTTACTTTTATATAAGTTCTTCCAATGTGACATTTCAACATAGCAAAATTACTTTTTTAAAACTTTTTATTAACATAAACACTTATCAATATTAAAACATTTCTACAAGAATTATCGTTTCAAAGAAAAATTCTTTTATAAAGAAAACAAACAGGAAAATTCACATCTAACAGTACAGATTTCCTTATCCTAAAGGACTAGTTCTCAATAAAAAATATGTTTTAACTTCAAGAAAAGTAAACAACTAAAAATTAACAGAACTCATTACCTGAATCCACAATGCATTACACTAACATAATATAAGATAATCACTTCTATTCATAAGCTATTGGTAAGTTATATTACTGATACTTTAAAGATGATAAACTATAAAAATAAACCTCATATGACTTAATCATACATGGAATATTCTCGATTAATATAATTAAGGAATACAAAAATAAATTGCAATAACAATTACCTGATGAGGCTGACTTCTCCAAGATTCGAATTCTTCATCCTTCACCATATCTTTGGGTCCATTTGCTACTATAAATAAAAAAATTTAATTGCAGAATTGCGTAAGAGTTGAATGAGGAAAATATTAATTTTAGTTGAAAACCAAATAAATTATTTAATTGAAAGCATGTCAACTTAAAATAATTTGAAATTCACATATGAATTTTAGCACTCCAATTAAATTTAAATGCCACAAATAATAATATAACTATTAAACATCCAACATATTTACTTCTACAGATTTTAATATATGTATATGACTCAGCAGTAAATAAGAATGGATCATATGCAACAAATTATTTCAGTTTCCAAGAAGCTATAGGTTATAGTTGTCAAATATTTTAGATCAACAATTCCAATAACAAGATCATTAAATTCACTATAATTAAACAATTACCTCTAGAAGCCAATTCAGATCTATTAAGTTCATCAATACTTATATTACCCTAAACTAATATAAATTGTTCAAAGTAAATAAATCAAATAACACTGACATATGGCACATGAAGGAAATTTACAGTATTTTCAGTTATAAATAAACATTTAAATTCAGTTCGTTATTATCTAAACTGTTAATACAAAATCAGAAGTTTAAAATTACGGATAATTAAATTTTCTAATACATGCAACTGTTCCACGCCCACTGTTGCTATTGGCATATTATAAATCGAAAGTTAAATTATCTACTCCTTACTTTACAATTCAATAGTATTAATAAGGACCTTATGAATCGGTGCTTCAATAAAGTTTTATTAAAATGTGTTATTTGAAATGTTACTTCAGATTTTTGTGGGATGGGCACGCTATTGCTCGGCCCAACATTGAATAAGAAATAGTGCAATATATATAATCACATGTTGCAATGACATGTTTCAACGAGAGAATGCAAATGTATGACAATGACAACACTAAAGTGTACCATTTTACTAACTCGACAAATTATCGACACGTATCAATGCGTAATTTAATTTGCAGAAGATTTAATTATATTGCACATATATAAAAACACAATTAATAAGTTTAAATGTTTATAAGTTGATTTGACAATAATTGTGATAAAAAAAGAAAAATACATACCCGAACTGCCTTGTCCTTTCATGCGCTGCATGGCGGTGATGGAAGCAATAAATGAAAATTAGAACAAATTTCGATCAAAAACACACTTTCAAATACAATACAAATATTATACAATCAAAGCTATAACTTTTAACTTTTTATTTAATCAGAATACTAAACAAAATTTACAAAACTTAGAAGATAAATGGAATGAGTGAAGCCATCTTGAAATTCCGAGCATGTAGTACCTGATCAACGCTAGCAGACATTCCCCAAAGGAACAGTTGAATTATCCAATTGTTGAAGCTACACACAAAAAAAAATTACTATCACTGGGGAAGATAGTTATTAGCAATGTATGCACTTCGGTTATGGTCAACAAATACTAAAACTGAGTTTATAAAATAAATGTCCACGCATCACAAAAATGTTAACAATGGCGGCTTCTCATGTGCCCGACTCCCGTAATACGTCATGAGTCACGTGACTTTTAAAGGAAAGGAACTTTTGTAGAAGTAGAAGTTCAATATCACAGAGCTACTAAATCAATTTTGAGAGGCTTTGACGAAAGCGACTCAGTTCCAGACTTTCAGTTCCCAAACTTTTTTAGTCTTCATGGTACTATCTGACTTGGTTCCCTACCAAGTACTCCCTGCCAAAAGTTCTCCAGCCACTCTCACCCCAACACACAATCTGCTTCATCCATTACAGAATTTGAACTCAAAAAAAAGAGGCATATTAAATTTAATTAGGGAGTCTTTACTTAACGGAGTGAAAATATTTCGGAAACAAATTAACACATACGTTGGGAAAAAAAGAAAAAAATTAGTGAGGTATTTGAGACTGCAATCAGGGGTGGTCAAGCTGGGCGTGCAGAGCGTGTGCACATGAAGGCAGCTGAGTACAGAGGGCGAGCGTGACCAGGTTCGGTTAGGGGTTGGTGTTATCCAGGAAAATTGCTTCTAAGAAAAAAGGGACAATTTACAACATATGAACTGTGACAGTTGAAGTAGGCAGTACATCAATACTTTTACTTCGTTCTGTCTGCAAACAATTAGTAAGAAATTGAAAATATACGCATAAAAAGACTTTGAAAACTAAAATATATAAAACTATTTTAAAATTTAAAAAATGTATATTTTTTCTTAAAATACTATTAATTTAAAAACAATTTTAAAAATTTTCTCTCTCTTCACCATTGTATTTTGGTAAACTGGAGAGGGTACGAAATCTTCAGCTGTCCCCGGGTGCTAAATACCTTAGATACGCCTCTGGTTTCTATCTATCACAATATTTAATATTTTAAGAAGCAGTAATAAAAATTTCTAAATTAAGGAAAAAAACACAGAAAAAGCATAAAAAGATCTTAATGAAAGTTTTAATTAAAAAAAAAACAATTATAAAACATCCAGAAATACGAGTAATTATATAGAAAGAAAAAGGAAGCGCCAATCTGATTCTTTATACAAAAAACGCAAGGCGGAAAAAGATAAGATGAAAATTGCTTATTTCATTTTGAAATTTGTTAAACTAAATTCTCAAAGTTCCAACTCTTGCTCAGCAACGGCTTCAACTTCATACGAAGCGCAATCCATAATAATTACTCATTATGAAAATTCGCTAACTATATATGAAGTTGGTCATATCCTATGAATCTAAAGAAAATATATAAATAGGAATTAAACACACATCCACGACCACATCAGTAAAATTTGATTTAGACGACCCCTTTAATTCGCCAGAGAAAATTAACAATCGCTTATTGGAAATCCCTCTCGAAAAGGGACCTGCATTAGCTTAAGATAACATGAAAATTTGTACAGACAACGGTGGAAGATCATTTTCAACTTCTGGTTAGTTCAGAGTTTTGCCAAAATTGTTGCAAATTATTTGGTACAAAAATTATGATGTTAATATGAAGATACGGTTTTTCCAATTAGAGGCACTTAACTACTCAATTATCCTGACATGAATCAAGCATTAAACATGTGCTAAAATAAGAAATAAATGAATTGAAAAAAAAAAGAGATTTAATAAAAAATTTACCGAGGATTGTGAGCTGCAGCAATATTTCGAATCGGAGAAAAAACGATGGCGAAGTATAATTATCAGAGTTAATGTGATTGATCAGTATCCAGAAAAACAATCTTTAGCTATGAGAGGCAAAGCTGATACATTATTTGAAAGGAATAATAGGAATTTATTCAGAGTCATAGAAATGTTGACGAAATTCGATACAATTATTTCAAATTAAATTAATAATATACAATGAAGTAAAAAAAAAAAATAGTCACATGTTGAAGCAAAATTATTACTCTATGGCAAACTCAAAAAAAGAACTCCGAAAATTCAAGGCTTAGTAAGAAAGGAAAAAACTTTTCAGATATTTTAGACTATACGCCAGATTTAAGTAACGCAGAACATATTTCATTTATTGTCAGAATCGTTGATATAAATATATTTCCTATTGAAATTAGAGTTAGAGTAGTTGAAATTAGAAATTTTTGTAATATTTTTTATGCAACTGGAGAAGGATTGTATAACTATTTTACCTAAGAATCGTTAGTTAGTTAGGACTTAGGTATACAAAACTTAAGTGTTTAGAAATATGATAATAGTTCCAATATGAAGAGAAAGAAAACTGATCTCCAAAATAAGACTAAGAAAGTTAATTCAAGAGTTATATATATACCTTGTGCATCTCATTCATTTAACTCGATGATAAATGATGCGACCAAGACCACATTTGATATTATTTCCATGAATGATTTTTTCAATATTGTCTATGAATTGTATTCGTATTTTTCTGCGTCAGTCAGTATTATTCAGCATATAGTTGAAACGGTTTAAAAACTACATGGGGTATTCAAATGAAAAGGTACGAAACGTCGTAACGTAACCGTTTACATACTTGCCTATGCCGCTATGGGAGAACGTAGCGAGACATTTAGGAATGCGAATGGAGTCAATGGGGAATGGCAGGCGGGAATCAGAGAATGCGCGGGTTAACGCAGACGCAGGAGAGAGCAGAGGCTCTTATAAAGAGCTCCATCCTATTGACGCGGCAGTGCATGTGAGGACATGATGGCATTCACATTGCTAAGTTTGACGATTGAGGAGCAGCTAAGCTTTATCCGATTTTTGACAACGGAAAGTGTTAAACCGGCCGCTATTCATCGCCAGATGGTGACCGTATACCGGGAAGACTGTGTGTCCGACAAGTCAGGGAGAGAACTCGGATGACGTTCTGGTGCAGGCCGTGAAAGTTCCGAGACCAGGCCAGGGAAAAACAGTCATCACGAACGATCTCATTGACAAGGTGGACGATCGAGTGAGAAATGATCGGAGTGTCACACTGCAAATGTTGGCGGTGAAGGTGAATGTCAACGTTGTCTTGACAATTATGGTATTGTCAAAACAACGTTGTACAATCGTCTATATATATGTATAGACAATTGTCTACGATGGATTGCGTTATCGGAAGGTGTGTGAGCAGTGGGTTCTAAAGCAGGTCACCGACCAGCAAAAGGAGCTGCGTATGGGGCTAGCATTTCAACATTTTGTTTCGAAATTATGAAGACCCCGCTTTCCTGGAGCGTATCGTCACAGGTAATGACAGCTGGTGCCCTCACTATGAGCCAGAGACAAAGCGGGATAGCACGCAGTGAAAGCATGCGTCGTCACCTCCCCCTAAAAATTTCAAAGCCGTGGTGAAGCAGGCAAGGTGAAGAGCATCGTTTTTTTTTTCGACGTCCAAGGTCTGCTACTTATTGAATTCCTCGAGCACAGATGAACCATTAACTCTGATGTGTACTGTGAGACACTCCGAAGTCTACGCAGGTTCATCAAAAAGAAAAGACCGGGACTGCTCAAGGAGGGTGTGGTTCTGCTACATGATAACACGCATCCACACGTCACCAGGGTCACACACGTGGAACTGGCCTAGTTTAAGTGGGAGCAGAGCTTGACCATCCACCCTACAACCTGGATATGTCACCGTGTGATTTCCATGTATTTGGTCCCCTGAAAAAACAACTGAAAGAGAAGTGCTTCAACTCGGACGAAGAACTCAAGGACACTGTGAAGGACTGGGTTTCGTCACGGCCGCAGGAATTCTGGGAACAAGGAATACTTAAGCTCGTTAATCAAAGAGATCGTTGGGCTCAAAACCTATGGTGTATACTTTGAATAAAGTCTTCATTTATACCCACAGTGTCTTTTCGTACCTTTTCATTTGAACACCCCTTGTAGTGTAAATAAATTAAATTTACAGCCTATCAGCGAGACTAGATGGGAGAATAGAGTGAAAGCAACTAGGTCTTTAAAATTGCGATTAAAAGAGATAACTAAAAGCTTATATTTACTATTAGAAAATGACTCCAGTGATACAAAACTAAAGTTGAAGCAAATTCTTTACTGGTCAAAGTGTGTCTGCTTTTAAATTTATTTATTCGACATCGGTATGGGATGATATCCTTACAAATGTCGAAAATAAACTGCTATAAGTAGTCATCCCATAGGCGTGGTGTGGAAGTTTGGAAAGGGAAGTAACGATGCAGGTGTCGCCCTGGCCACTGAGGTTCAAAATTAAGAGGTCCGTCACCAACAGCCCTCGTGTTGCTTCTCAGTGCGACGTTAATAAAAATTCTCAAGCAGAGCTCTGTAAACGTGAAAACATACTTCGAATCAGCCAAAATTAATTCTGTCAGAGTTCCGAAACCTTTTACTACATTAGCTATCAAATTGCAAGACGAGGTAAAAATCACACCATCGGTGAAAAGTTAACTTCATCATACATCAAAGATGCTTTCAGATGAGGTCATGACAGTCCTTATAAAAAGAGTTTTATACCGCTGTCAAATAACAGGGTGTCTCGAAGACTATAGGGCATATCATACCCTGTTGAGAGCATAGTCATAAGTCACGTCAAATGTGATTTTTTTGCTATCCAAATAGACGAAAGTATCGAATGATAAAGACGTACGAGGGTCGTTTTTAACTTTCGATCGAGCTACTAAACAGACAAGTGGTAAAAATTCGAATGGTCAATGGGTGATAACTTATCTTTCTCTATAATTTTTGCTATTACTGACACCATCTTGCAATTTTAAGCTGAGTAGTAGGCACGCACATATAAATGGTAATTCTATGTTGTAAACAATTGATGCTCCCAGCTAGTGCGAGTTGTGTAGTGCTATTCACTTTCCTCTAACAGAAGAGAATAATGCAGCAGAAATTCACTGAAAAAAGAGCCGAATATGCTAGGAACACTTTATGAGATTAAGTATATCGTGAACGGTATTGACAAATTAAAGACGGGAGTACTGAAGTTCACGATAAAGGAGGACATAGACTCAAGTGTGTTCAGACAAACCTACAACAACTAGAAGGTTATGACAAAGTATTTTTAGAACCCAAATGGTGTCTTGTTTGTCGAGTTTATGGAATTATGATCAATGCAACTGTTTATTGCCAGACCTTATGACGACTGCGAAGAATCTTCAAAACAAAATAAAAAGAATGCTGACTTCTGGAATTGTCTTCATGTATGACACCGTTCACCCTACTAGTGCCTGCTCTAACCTAACAGATTCTGGAGCAGCTTAAATGAAATATGTTTGAACATCCAGCGTGTAGCCCTGACTGACTTAGTGGCGTGTGATTTTCATCTATTTCTTGAATTGAACATTTGGCTAGGGAGCGTAAGTTTCCAGACTGATGAGGAACTTCAAATCAAAGTGCAGGTTCATCTCACATCATTGGCTGCAAAGTCCTTTGAAGAGTGTATCAGGAAGCTCGTCCACCTATATGAAAAATCCTTGAATCTTCTCGGTGATAGTGTTTAAAAATAATCATGTTTGTACATAACTTTTGATAACAAATTCATCTTGGTCTGTTCTCTTGTTTTTTGTACTGTCCATCAGAGTTTGAAAAATAACGGCCCTCTTATTTGAAGCTATTGATCATTATATCGTTGAAAAAGGAACTCAGTGATCAAAATGCGTGTGGCTCACTACAGATGAAGGAGAATCATTGGAAGGCCTTTGTGCATGGGTGGCAGAAGTTGCTACCAAAATGAAATGTAATCATTACTATATTCATGGACACAGCATTGGACAGAAATGATGCCTCCAGATTTGAGAAACGTCCATAATGAAGTGATCAAAGTTGTTAACTTTATCAAGGCAAATCCTACCAACTCCAGATTACTTGAACTGTTGAGTGAAGACATGGACAGTCTTCTCAACACTATGTGTTTGCACATGAAATGGCTGGTTGTCTCAATGTAAAGTCTTGGTGCGGGTTCTTGATTTTCTATACGAGCAAGTACTTTTATAGAAGATTTCCTTTTAAAGATCATAGATTCGGGATTCTTGATATTAAATAGCTGTACATAGCTTTGTATATCTGATTGATATTTTCGACAAGATTAATAAACTTAATCTTTCATTTCAAAACAGTTGAAGCGTTTTTTAAGTTGTCAACAAAATTGAATTCGTGAAAAAAAGATTTGGGGACGAAAGGGCATTGAAAAAGGACTATTTGAAATACTCGAAACATTTCACGATTTCTCGTTACAGCCTAGCTGTCGGTGATAAAAAAAAAAAGTGTGTGCACCAGAAGGATTAAAATCTTCGATTGAAAAATATTTTTCCAAGGCTGGAAATGAGTGATCGGTGGATATCTAATCGTTTCAAAAAAGAGCACTTTGAATCTGCTTTATCGTTGATTTCTCTAAAGGAGAGCTTTCTGTAACCATCAGATACCACTCTGAAGATAATCTTCGATGGCAGAATGGTGAACCTAGTAGATTTTGAGCTATTCGTGGTGACAAATAAATGAACTTTCTAAAAACACCATAGAGTATTTGTAGCCGTTAGCTAACATCGAGTTTGTTGAACTGGTGTTCTTTGTCGCATACTTAAGTAGAAAATAAATATAGAAATAAATTAAACGTAGCTTTGCATTTGAGATTGCATTTATCTTCTCAAGATTCCAATTTTTGAATTTTTTTAAAATTCATTACAGTTAGGGGGGTTTCTAAAGGGGAACCCCGCTATCGCGGCATTAATTTCAGGCGCCCCTCATCATAGAATACACCCAGTCACTTTCTAAAACAGCATATTTAAGATTAAAAACATACTTCCTTGATGTCAAACAAGATTGAAGAAAATTTCTTCGTAAATAGAAAAGTCTTGACTTTTGTATTTATTGAATCGGCTACAAATTGAACTAATCAGTAAAGTTCCGTATATAAATGAGTGTTGTAACACTGTAATTTACCACCACCTTCCATGTAACTATTAAACTGTAGCCAGATGGCGCCACATGTTTTTTTTTGGCGAGCAGGACGACTAGCGAGCGCAAGCGCAATGGAAGGCGAAAGACTTGGTATGAAGAACGATGTAGTCATGTTCGTGAATCTGTGTTTTATTTATGTATTTGTATCCTGTCTTGTGTTGTGGAACGTGTCGAGCATTAAATAATGTTTGTTCCTGAAGCCATCCTGGCTGTTCATTATTTCGTCCTGAAATAATTTCAACATTGGAAGGATTACAGTGTTGATTTGTTTAATTTTCTTGAAAAAGACGTCACTTCATATTCTCTCAAATACAAAATTTAACAAAGGTCTATTTTTTCACATCAAACTTTTGAAATATATATTTATAGGGAAACAAAATATGAATAGACATATACTTTAAAACATTTTCAAAATTTATTAATTTTTTTCAATAAAGTGATATTATCTACTTAGTACTAAAATAAAGGTGCTGAACATTTTTGAGGAAATTCCCCAAAGATGACTTTCGGGAAGGAAATACTTGATGAGATATATAATGAAGCTCGCGATTTTGCAATTTTCTTGAAGCACTAAATTTCATTAAAGCTTTTAAAAATTCTTCTTTTGATTATGCCAGAATCTTAACATTATAAGGTTACGGTTTGAATGATTTTGACCGTTAACAATCAAAGGAATATCAAAGTTAATCCAACGATGGTTACAAGAGTAATTCTTAGCTAACAATTAATTTGGACTATATACCTCTTAAAATCTCTTTAATAAAATTGGAAGGGAAAACATTATCAAAAGGTGAGCTAAGATATCATTTAGGAATAAAGTAAAATTGTTTCTTCGTTTACGATTCTGTGGAGAGAATTTTGTCAAAAAGGATTAGCTAAGTTCCAGTTGACTGAAGAAATAAAGAGACATTGGAACAATTGTTGAAGAAATGTGTTCATAAAGAATAATTCATTCATTCTGATTGCTGGAGAGTCTATAATAAGCTAAGCGGAATTTAAACAATCATTTTAATGTTAACCAAAAGGCTTTATAAATCCTAATGAGGGAACTCATTCTAACACCAGTAAAGGAAGTTAAGGAAGTATAAGGGATTCATTTATTCTCTTTTTTATATTTATTATTTGGCTTATCTTTTTGGTGGAGGGGGAAGGGTTTTGCAAAATGTTTCAGCACTCCATTTTAATACTACATTGTTAACTACTAATTACAAGCATTAAAATTATATATTTACAAATTCGTCAATAATGCTATCTAAGTTCATTTCTTTTGACAAACTTTTCTCTATTGCTACTAAACCTAAATTACTCAACTTCTCTTCACATAGAGATGATCGTAAATAAATTTTTTTCTTTGAGAAACTTCTTTCTCTGGTTAAAAATATTTCTAAAGCTCAACAGAAAAGTTGGAAAATGATGAAATCAAATTACTTCAATAAATTCCAAATTTTTTAAAGGATGGGTAATATCATCAATAATGATTTTGTCCATCAATAACTCTTCCTGTTCAAGTCATTAACATTAACATCCTTAACACATCAATCAATAACTCCCGAGACTAACATTGAAAACAACATTTTTTTTGCAAAATTTTTTTTTATTCATCAACATAACACCTTTTGTTAATCACCTTTTAGGGTGATACAATCGTTCCAACGCTTTTCCAAATCTTTTTTTTTTCTTTCTCAAATTATTTATTTATTTTTTTTTTCGCAAGAAATCTTTTTTGTTGCGAGTAAATAGCGATAAACAGCTTTCTGAATCATCGACTCGTTGCTGTTTTTGTTCCATCGAAAGCAATCGCGGCACCCACTTGGAAAAAACCTTTTTCATGCTCAATTTTTCATGAAGGATAGTAAATACACTTCCATATGATATCTGTGTCATCTCAACAATCTCACGGAGCTTCACTTTACGATTTTTCATTATAATTTTTGTCACTTCACTCACATTTTCCGGTGTAACGGCTTCCACAGGTCTACCCGAGCGTTCCGCGTCATTTGTGTCGGTACGACCACGTTTAAACTCGGCAAACCACCGACAAATCGTTGCTTTTGATGGACAAGAGTCCGGGTAACATTTTTCAATCCATTGTTTCGCTTGCACGGTGTTTTTACCCATTAAAAAACAATGTTTTATCAGAACACGAAACTCGGTTTTTTCCATTTTTTAAACAAACTACAAAACGACTTTACTCCAACCTCGATAACTCAGCTGTTTCTGGTCCGATCGACTTAAAATTTTGACACGTTTCAAGCAAAGGTTAGTACTCTAAGAAAGACCTGGTTACTGGTTTACTACGAGCGCCATCTCTGGGTTAGTCTCGGGAGTTATTGATTGATGTGTTAGATACTGAATCATCATTAGAAGCTTGTAAGGATATATCAAAATCTGCACAAGATTTTTTAAGTCATCTTTGAACATATTCATGAATGGTGAAGTAGTTTTCAATAGGATGACTTTGAGCCTCGACAAATTTAACGTGTATTAGCCCCTGCTATAGGGCGGCCTTCAGTGGCATCATGGCTCGAACCTTACGACTCGATGAAAGAGTCGTAAGATTCTCGATAGTCACAGACTCACGCCAACTTAGAGTCTGTGACCATGACCACTAGGCTACATCGACCACAAAGAACTCTGAAATTGCAACCGTTGAAAAAATGTGGTATCCCTATATTTGTGTTTGGGATATTTGGTATGTAAATGCAAGGTGAGCCAAAAAGGTGTCATTGAATCGTTGCTTAATACTTCACTACATACAAAACAGAGGTAGTCTTCCTTAAGGTAGTATTTTTCTCTTATACATGAAGAAGGTACGTTATGTGGTTGTTAACGTACCTTGTTTTCTTGTTTATAATTTACCTTAAAGAAGAAGAAACCGCAATTTGCTTATTCACCAGCTCTGGTACCTAGTTATTGTTGTCGTGCAGTATTGTTAGTGTTAGATGATGTGTGCACGGTACATCATTTAGTTCTTCAATTAACTACACAAATCCAGTTTTTAGTCACTGATCCATAGAATAAATCCCGTTGATAATAGGAAGTTGGTAGAAAAATTTATGTAAGATTGTAAGAATAATATGCTCACTCTTCAGAACAAATACCCACAGCAAAAGTTAAACACAACATGAATGAATTCATTCTTTATCATGCAAAGCCCGACTTAGATCAGTAATCAAATCTAAAATAAAGAGAAATAGTGAATTGTGAGGAAGGAGGGCACCATCTTCAGAAGAAGCTGAGAAGGGGCGACAGGAGGGAAATCCGATTCTCTTTCAGTCCACGCTTCCTCTTGCATTTCATGTGAAACGCGGGCGGTAGGACAACCAGATCCTCCCAGTGAACGTAACCCCTCTTTTTTTCAAATATTTTATTAATAGAGGATGGCAATATTACAACTGACAATCTGAATAAACGCCTCTACCTACATAAAATTTAAATATTTGTCAATACTTTTGTTCTTTTTTTTTTATTAGTGTGGAGCTGGCCTATCTCATAAAAGCAAATATGCATGATTTTTCTAGAGTTTGAGAAAAAGAGATTGAAAAGAATATGTATCCATACGTGTTCCTTCATAAACTAAATAAGTTTGAAATTTCTAACAGATCTCATTCGACAGGTCTTACTCTAATTTTTCATGAAAGCGTTCTCAATCTAAGTAAACATACAATTATGTTATTCTATACGGAAAAATTAATGTCTTTCTAGATTTCTCATGGGACACACACTTTCAAATTTATATATTAACTAGCTGGAGGCCCCATTCTACACGTGGGCGAATTTTTTTTCTTTTTTAAAAAACTCAACAATTCAGCTTATAAGCTTGATTTTTCTTAATGAGGATCCTCGTCCAATCCGGTGCAAGATGACATATCCTAATAACAAAAATAATTATTTATGAGGTCAACTTTTTATTTTTATTCCAAATAATTTTAAGCGAACTGAAATTTATTCTCCAATGAAAAATTATTTAGTAGGCAACGTAGCAAAGAAAAATATACAAATTTAGTCCTAATGAAGGTGGAGTCTGCAATTTCCAACTTTTATGAGATGATTCATCCGTAAAAAAATCATAATTATATTAAAATAACAAACAAATGAATAAATACAGTGTTCTCCAAAAATATTCCATGACGAGTTAATTGTCTAAACCAGAGGTCTCCAAACTTTATAGTCCGAGGACCACATTAACCATCAAACAGCAGTTTGAGGGGCTAACAACACACTCGAGATCCTTATAAGGAAGAGTCAAAACATAGTTGTTATTTTTAATTATTTATTTAATATTATTTTATTCAGTTATTATTAAATAATACATTTATACACTACACATGAACACCTGTATTAGGGGAATTGGTGAAATTATTTACTGGATGCCTAAATAGCAAGCATTTCTGACTTTAGATTTAGTGTCCCTAACATCAACAGTGACCTGAGATTATCTTCAGACAAGTTGGTTCTCAAATTATTCTTCACATATTTCATTCTTGAAACTGTTTGCTCACACAAGTATGTTGTTCCAAAGATTGTAAGGTATCTTGATGCAAAAGTTTTGCCATTAGGAAAATCTTCCTTGGGGAAAAACTGGTAAACATCCACCAGTCCTTCTTTGAAGTCTCTAAGGAGTCGTTTGCTTACAACTCAATGACCTCTGGATGCAGTTCATCTGGGCAACTGACCACAACTGCTTCAAAGGGATTTTGAAACAGTCTCACCTCTTCTGCCTTTGAATTTAAGTCAAAAAACCGCTCATGAAACTGCAGTTGGAGGTCTTTGATGATCTCACATGCAAATGACGTGGGGAACTCAACTGTTGCTTCAGCCATGAAGACCTTGCACTGCTAAAAGTACGTCAAATTGTTGGCCTGTATTTGTTCTAAAAACAAGACAAGTTTAGAATTGTAGGCCTTTAGGGAATGTATAGATCAGAAACTAGGTTTTTCTCTTCTTGTAGTCTTGGGTTCAGAAAATTTAAATGGCCAGTTATGTCTGCAGAAGGCCAATTTCCATACCCATTCTTCATCAGTCACTAATGGCTGCGGCTTTCCTTTGTTTTTCGGGAAGTCCCCAATTTCCTTCCTTAATTTAAAATACTGTGTTCATAACTTTCTCATAACTGAGCCATTTTACTTCTGTGTAATATGGTAAATCTTGTAATTCTATTTATGTGAATAATACAATGCAGGAACATTGATTGTGGAATATTTTTCTCATTACACATCTGCTTCACTTGTCCAACCAAGCATTTTTTTATGCCACTCATATTCTTTCCTCCATCAACAGTCAGGTAACTGAGGTTAATCCAGTATAAGTTATAATCAGCAAATATTTCTTTCAATTCATTGAATATATCCTCTCTGGTAACAGCGTCATACATTCTATGTAAGGAAGCCATTTCTTGTGTTATGCCCATGTCTTCACACACATCTCTAATGAACGCAAGCAGTTGAGAGGTGGAACCGCTGTCCAGTGATTCATCCATTGCAATTCAAAAATGGCGAAACTTGCTTGCAGTTTTCTCTATTTGAATTACAATATTTTCATCCATATCTGCAGCACGGCGGGCTATGGTATTTGCACCCAAAGCTACACTTTTCAATTGTTTCGGCTGTTCTGGGCAAAGTTTTTCAGCTTTCTCTAACAAATATTTCTTCACTACTTCACCATCTGTAAATGGTTTGGCACTTTAAGCCAGAACGTAGGCAACTTTATAACTGGCCTTTGTTAAGAATTCATTCTCATTCAAGGTCTTATCGAACAATGTCCTCTGAGCTGTAAGTTGATTTTGTAATTTAGGAAACTTTTCGGCATGAACTTTACCCTTCAACATTTCTTACACATTTCTACTGATATTTGCTTCGATGATGACGGAGCAGGTTGTATTATTTCATCACAGCCGCGGTTCTATTGCAAATCACACACAATGCTTTCTCGCCGAATTTGATGAAGAAATATTTCAAGCTCTATTATTCTTGAAATTGCCAACACTTCATTGTTTATTTTCTTTTTCCTGTTCTCGGGCATCGTTGGGCACTAAAACAAAGTGACTTCAACATGAATAAATAGTGGAACTTAAAGTACCTTGCACACAATATGGCTCAAAAATCCTGCTTATGCGAACTAATTTCGTCGTAATTATAGCTGCAAATAACCCAAAACATTTTTTAAAAACTCTTATGACTTCTTAAATTGATTCTTTAAGTTATAACTTACGTGAATATAGACTACAAATATATCCTCTTATGGTAGAGATATTATTGCTTTTAATGTTTCCTCACTTCAAAATATTCGGAAAATTCTTGAAACTAACGGCATTCCTAATACTAAATGCTCACTGGTAAGTAATTACGCAAAGGAAATTATCACTAAATAAAATAGAGTGCGACATTGGATTGGATTGGTTTTATTAACGTCACACTAGAAGCAACGCGAGGACTATTGGTGACGGACCTCGCAATTTTGAGCCTCGGTCAAGTGACGAGGACGACACAAGAGCTGGCATCCCTTCTCCTAACTTCTACACCATGCCAATGGGAAGATCTTAAACCCGGACAGATTTAGCGTGCTTCAGGTCCCGCTACACGGCGGTTCTTTAGTGACATCAAGACTCGAACACACAACTCGACGAAAACCACCCGCCTCGAGTCCGCGACCATAACCACTAGACTACAGCAGCCAAAATAGAATGCTACATAATTTGCAAATAGACGCTAATTGACACCAACATCTCCTTATTGCAGTAGTCAATCGCAACAGGTAAACGGTGACCAATATAATCAAGTCATGAACAAGCAGCAAACCCTTTAAAAACTCTACCACTAGATGGCGTTATATCATCTCATTGACTGTGAACATAAGTAGAAAAAGTAAGCAGTGAATAAGGTTTTACAATGCAGTGATCGGTTGAAAAACATAACGAACTACTGGGGACCTTTATTTTAATTCGATAAAAACTCAACGTCTATATAAGCTGTGGCTGATCTTGGCTGGATATACGTACATTTCTGTAATTTTTTTCCCGATGATAAAAAGGTCACCACGGGCCGGATGAGAGGGCCTCGTTGGCCATATTTTGGAGACCCCTGGTCTAAACCAAAGATAGACCGTTACACCATGTGATTTATTACACGCCAGAACTTTTGTGTAGCGAAGTGGAAATCCTCCTTAGCGGATAGGTATAACTGAAATTTCGAGCACTGCATTTGTAATTTAAAATTTGTATAAAATCCACGAACTGACACAAGCTCCCGTTCCCTTTTTAAAATAGGATTGAATGTTTATTCCATATACAACATAAATACCATGAAGTTTAGAGCGATAGATTTTTGAAGGAAACGATTGAAAATAAGAAATCGTAAATTAACTCTTTTCAGAAGTTTTTTTTTTTTTTCCAAAATTTATCAAAAAAAAAAAAAAAAAAGGTTCTAAATAGTTTACATACCTGAAACTAAATAAACCATCTTTTATAATTTGGATCTCTCAGCGAAAAATGCATAGCCTTACGATGTTTCTTTCGAGAAACCAAAATATGCAAAAATTACTTAATCGCTAAATTTTCAAGAACTCTGAAGTGAATTTCGAAAATATTGCTTCGATGAGCACACCATTGCCCATAGTTTCAGCTTACCAAATTTCATTGATATGTGTCTTTCAGTCTTTGTACTAAACCGCTCATACACATACAAACACTCATCCTTTAATATATATATATATATATATATATAAATAAATAATTTAAGCATTATTTTAGTACTTGATTATTTTAGCACAAATTTTTAAAAATTACAATGGTTCACGGTACAATGAATGCAAATTATTGGAATACAAAATGACGCATAAATGTATTACAGTGAATCTAAAATAGCACCTCATCGTATCGATTATTATTTGTCTTTTCAGAAAAATTGAAGAAAGAAATCAATTTGTACTTTATGCATACATTGATTTATTAGTTCGAAAAATATTTTAAAAGGTACGTATTATACTGATTGGGGACGTGGAAAAACAGTTATGTTCAAAGGAACTTTGTACGAGAACGAAAAAACAAACAGATAGATTTTCTTATTTTTGCGCTAAATGTCTGTTAACTATTTACGAGCCAACTTACTTAATTGTGACTGGTGTCGAAGTGAATTTGCACCGAAACACTAAATTTATATAATTCTCAATAATCCTAACAATATAAGAGAAAAATCAAATCATCAATTTTGTAATAGATACGGTACGTTTATCGGAATACTTAACCCTTTCGAAATTTTATTTAGGATCTGGCTAAAAAGTTAAGCGAAACTGTGCTTCACTTTTCCAGGAAAAAAAATTGAAATTATGAAAAAGAATTTCAAATGCTTATAATTAAATTAAAACTTTATTAGATAGTTAATGCATAATGTATTCAATTGATAAAAGTTAAAAAAATTAAGGAAGGAATTTAAATAAACTATATGATTATTATGATTATTTATTATTATTTTCAATAGTTTTCATAACGTCAGTTCAATTTATTACCTATATTTGAATTTGAACACTGTGTTATGACGTTGGGCTATTCGCGATTTTCCATTCACTAAACTTGGGGAGTTTTTAATAATTAGAATTGTGATGCCTGCCCGACCCGGGCTGCCTCTTGTGCCATAACTAGATTCAATTATTAAACATTAAGACACAATAACCAATCAAAGAGATACTAGAACAATATTTACGGAATTTATTAACTTCTATTTGCTATAACAACAACTATATATGCTCTCCTGGGGAAGAATTCTATTAACCAAACTCAACCCACCAATAGTAATCTAACAGACTCTTACCACTAAGCCTTCCTCGACTGCAACTCAGACACTGCATCAACTGTTGAAAACAGTAGTAACTAAACCTCTTGCCTTAATCTTTAATCTAAACACCTATTTCAACCTCTCTTTCCACTTCTCCTTCAGCTTCTCTTTCTACTTCTCCTTCAGCCTCTCTATAACTTCTCTCTATAACTCTCCCACTTCATTTCATTTCTACCTGCTTCCAATCTGCATATTCACGTTTCATTTTTGGTTGGGCAAAGGTTGTTTAGCAAAAGCAATCTATCTTAATTAAAAGTCCCCAAGGTTAGTGAAAAGAAACCGTGAATAGCCCAATGTCACAGAATTGCACAAAATTACAATTTCTTCCCAACCAAACTGAAACGTGATTAGGTAAATTAGATGATAATAAGAAATGCCGTAAATTGAATTAGATACAGCGATATATAAGTGAAATAGAACTGAATGAAAGATGGTGAAGATTGGTAACAGCTGATAAACATTTATAAATTGGATTAAAGTAAGTAATTTTTTTGGATTGAAGCGAATCTTAGTTAAAGAACTAAGATAAGTGTCGGCTGTTAGTGAGAAGTGTTTGAATAAGAAAGAGGGAGTTGGTAAGCTAACAGTTTAATATTAAATCATAATCTAGAGAGGAATGACGAGTTAAGTGGGATTCGAGAAAGAGCGACCTTATCTATTATTTAGTGGTTAAAAAAGCATCTTGTCTTGCTCTTACGTATCTTCTGTAAGAGTTCAGTAATTATTGGCTCTTTAATTAGACTGAAACAGGGCGGTAGAATTAAATAATGAAGGAAGGACGTCACAGTGTGTAATTAGATGTTTGCGAAGACTCAAAAATCTGCATATTAATGTCGTTTGAATTATTTTATTTTATTTTAAAACCATAGAGTGTATTATTATTTATCGACGATGCATTTTGCACTAGAAACTGTCAAGAGGGTAGAGGAAGGTCACAAAGCAAAAACATTGCACCTTTTCGGAATATTGAATAGACTATTAAGAATATTAAGAAACTGGCAATATATTTGGATATTTTCAAGCGTTCAGTGACGAAAATAAATATAATGAACGTATTGGAGACATTTACATTTGAAACGTAGGTTGAAATTTAAAACAAAATAAAGTGATTAAGGCTTTATTTTACGATTAACTATCGTACTTGTTTAAGCCTTAGACTTTAAAATGATTGAGAAATATGAGAAAAGTTAAAGTTTACATTAACTAATATTAGAACAGTTTAAGAGATGTACAGACGAATAAATTTCTTAAATTAGAGGAATTGTCAATGCAGACTTAAAAAAATAACTCCAAATAGTATTTGAAATTTTTCGTCTTGCATCATGACATATCTGAAGGTAAAATAAATTGACTTTTTTTGAGTTAATAATAATGCAAAGACCATCAAATGAAATAAAAATTTAGCAAATAGCAATTTTCCTAAACTTGGTGATTCAGGGTCTACAAGTTAAATTACTTTCCTCAAATTGACTTCTCGAATGAGTTGTATTAATTCTTCTTAGATTTCAAGAATTTCATATATTTCGAGCATTCTTGTCTTAATAACCTGTTTTTAGATTATGTTAGACAATATACAGTAAGAAAACGAAGACTTATAGTATCTTCGGAGAGGCTATAGTATATATAGCCTATCAGATCTGAAAAATAAAATAGGAATTTAAATAAATTTTAAAAATATATATAATTATATAATAATGCATTTTTGACAGTGTTTTCTAAACTAAGCACAGACGAACTACCTCACTTGTCGCAATTAACAACTACAAAAGAAAAAGTGCCTAATAACTAACCTGAAGGGGAATTCTTTTCTTCGGTTGTGGAAAAAGTTACAAGCACCCACCGGACAAAGTTTTTTTCGGACCCGAATATGGGATCGCCACCGACTCCCACCGGCAGAGAAAACGCTCTCACAGAAGTGGTGTCCCAAAATTCGAACAGAAAACACCTCCCAGTCAGAGTTACTGGTTGAATACACACCCTCAGCAAAGGAAGAAATAAAACCTTGTTACAGTCTCTGTAAGACTTTTTGCTCAAAAATCGCGACAAACGATAAAAACGGCTACGCCGCACACATTAATAGACCCGCTTTCTCAATAGAAAACTTCCGATGACATCAGTGAAAACGTTCCAGATGACATTCAGCGCAACAAGCGACACAGGACAGGGGGTGCATATTAACAGTAGTAATAGTTGGGAAAATAAAATTCTGTAAATATTGTTCAGATAGTCTTCAACAACTAAAAATACTTTCCTTCCTGGGAAGAAAACGTGCGGTGGCCCTCTCTAACATATTTAATTAACACGGATAGAAGTAAAAGCGCCTAATAACTATCAAGGCAAAAAAAAAATTTTTTTTGGCTCGCTTGACAAAAACTATTAAGACGCCCCGAACAAGATTTCTGGTGACTCAAAAATGCCCAGATCAAATTCGTTCTTAACTCATCAAGGTCAATCGACTTCTCCACCGAAGTTTTGACAACACTAACGTCAAAAATTTTTTTTAAAAAAAAAGCCCTCTTAAAAAAAAGTGTTTTTAAGCAATATATTTTAAGGTTTTCCTCTCTTTCGTTAACGTAGAAACCTTTCAGATCCGATCTCAGGACGTTTACATTAATTCGATCCTTCTATATTCCACTATATAAGCAGATCTAGAAATTCTTTCGAACATATATACAAGTTCATACGTGAATTTCGATACTCTTATAAATTATACAAGCTAATTTGTTCTGAAAGAAAAGAGTATTACTATGACTTTCATTTAATACCACAAGCAACTTTTTAAAAGACGTTCTGCAAATAAAAATTGCACCTTAAACCTAAATTTATGACATGTTATAAAAAAAAGTAGCTTTAGATTTTATTCGAGCTCCAGAAAATACACTCATTAAACAGGTGCGTAATGTGATCAAATTATAAATCATTTTTATAATTATTACGCATTTTTATATCAGAGGAAAATAAGGAAACTTTTGCGGGGTCTATAAGCAAATGAGGTAATCTTCGAATGTAAAGAATGTGTGTGAAATTGTTACTTAACAAAATCATTCAGCTTGAGCTGCTTGGAGTGGCAATTTCGAGGTATGAATATAATTTTTCATATAAAAGTAATTGATACGTATAGTGGTAGAAAATTATATCTAAACATAAATGACTCGATCAATAAAATTTGTATCAAAAATTAAAAACGTTACAAGTACAAACAAGATATATTAAAAGCTATGGAATCTTGTCTATAGCTTTTGATCATCTAAAAAATATTCTATGTTATTTTTCTTTTTTTTAAAAAAAAAATGTATTTACTTATACAAGAAATTAAAGCTTTCAAAATCTCAGATATCGCGCCGTTGAAAATTTATAACGCAGTGAATAATTAAAAATAAATTTTGTGAATCTGCTAGGAGCTCACTGATTTTTAATACTGAGATTGGAAGTGATTATTACCATTTTATTACTTTAATGTTGCGATTTAGCATTCAGAATTTTTTCAAACTGAGCCTTTAATAGTTTATCTATATCTTTATTTGTTTATAAGTAGTTATCAACTGACAGATTACATTAACAAAGTTAACGGAGAAAACGTGATAAACAGACGATTACGAGTTTTTCTAAAGATATTCGCTATAAATTAATGAATTACAAAACTGATCGTCGTTAGTACCAAACATTTATGATACTGAAGATAGTTCGTTCGAAAATGAAACATATTGTTATCACAAAGAGCAATACATTTCAAATAAAATATCATTAGAGGGATTATTCTCTTTACAAAAATTCGCAAATAAAAAATAAAAAGAAGAGAATTGTAACTGGTTATAACTAAAGTACTATGAATTACTAATTGATTTTTGAAACACAATTCAATGTTTTCATTCTTAAGGAAATGTAATTAGACATAAATTTAATATTTTTTGTATCTTTTATAACACACAGTATACATACTTTCAGTTCTACTTTATATATCAGTGACTTTAAAACTCATAAAGGGTTCAATAATTATTTTTAGACAACCCGCAATTTTTCCCTACACACAAAAAAAGTTTTGATATTTCTGCCTTTATTTTATTTACATGAAAATCAAGAGTTCTAATATTTTGTAAACATAAAGTTGTTTTTTAGTTTCGTGTATAAAAATTATTCAAAGTTAATTTTATTATTCTAGTATATTTCTTTGCGACATAAAAAATTTTATTTACATATGTGATGTGTTTTCTTTTTTTGAATTTGTTGTAAACTACAATAATCTGTCATGCTAAAAGACTATCAAATAATTATTTTTCTAGTTAGTTTTTCTGAGTTAAATAAACATTTTAAATTTTAGAGCATTAGAGCTCCCTATTAAAGATTAAAAGTTTCTTACCTTTACAAGTGACATTATTTGACGCTTTTTTGGACGTATGTTTATTCTACTAAGGAATTTAAAAATGAAATAATTCTAACAATGTTTTCTTTCTTTTACATGAAGTATCCTGTTTATTATTATTTTATTACTTCTGATTCAAACTGTTTCTTTATCCGGGATTCACTGAAAAAAACACGAGTCGGATGTGCGAATGTTTACTGGATATATATTTGCGTATTTCTATCTCAACGAAATACGCAAATCATCAACAAATTATATAAATATTTCAAAGGTTAAAATAATATTTACGATAATTTAAAGTTTTATGAAACGCTGATTTTTATTTTGGAATCTATTTGAATCACATTTTAATGTATAATTGGCGTTTCATAAAAATTATTCAATTCTCTGTCTATTTAAAAACGCATTAAACTAAAAACAGATTAATGGAACTCATATTAAATTTGGGAAGGAAAATAAACTGAATTCTAAGAGATTTATGACATGATATTACAACAAAAATTATTTGAAATAGAGAGAAATACATATACTTTAAAAAGTATATGAATAAAAATCTTCTATATAATACCACAGTTTTCGAACACTTGCTTTTTAAAAAAATTATTGGTTAAAATTTTCTGTTAAAAATCAAGGAAAACTCTTGAAAACCTTTTCTTAATTTTTGATATTTATTTATTTTTAAGCTTGGAAATCATTACAAAATTTGTTCGAATTATTCCTTAAAAACAAAATACTTTTACAAAAAAAGTATTACATCTGTCGCCATTTTATAATTCGTACATTTGAGATTTCTGTTGATATTTTGGAGGGTAATATTTTAACAAATGAATTTTATTCAATATTAAATAAAAAAAAAATGTGCTTAATTGACACTTGCGGTTTTCTCTACCAACTTCCCATCAGAATATCCTGAAACATTTTAAGAATTTACAATGAAAAATAAGCCAAGAATTTAACAATAAATAAAAAAAATGGCAACAAATTATATTAAAAATGTGATGCTATTATATTTTTAGAAAGTAAAAGTACTAAAAATATTACGAAAATTACTGATGTAAAGTGTTCGGATATTTCCAATATCGTAAAGTATGTTAGTAGAAATTGAGTAGAATTGAGAGAAAATTGCGCTGAAATCAAAGACGTATTTCACATTATCGCCAAGCAATCCGAGCTAATTTTTGGGTGAATGGTTTATCGAATTGAATCTAAACTTTAGCTTTAGATTCAATTCGATAAACCTTGCTTTTATTGCTTACTGTTAAAAAAAAAAAAAAAAACGATTCGTACGGGTTGGTTTGCTTTATTTAAGGTTATGGTAATTTAGTTATTAACAATAAAAAAAAACTCTGTGTGATTCAGTGTAAGTCCATCAATATTTTGCAAATAAATTTGGAAATATATGTTAAAACTCAGCCTTTATAAAGTAAATTTAAATATTATCACAGTATTAAAAGTGTACGAATACTTTAAATGAGCTGACAGTAGATATACGTACATGGTTTTTATAAATATATTTACAATGCATATTATTTACTTAATAACTGAGGTGTCTAGGGTTTGGATTTTGTTCATTGAAAAAAAAGTCTGGTCCCGTAATACACACACTTTTCATTTTAGATGTTCTTAACATGCAAAGAAAAAAACACAAATAATATTACTCCATTTTTGCACTATTTCTCTCTCACAGTGGCTGCGGTAGTCTGGACTTGCGGTCGGCGTTGTTTTCGTCGAGTCATGATGCCACTAAAGACCCGCTGTGTAGCGGGGCTGATGTACGTTAAACTTTTCGATGTCCCAAGTCTTCTCGTGGGTGTGGTGTTGAAGTTTGGAGAGGGAGGTTCTAGCGCAGGTATCGTCCTCGTCACTCTGCCAAGGTTCAAAATTACGACGTGCACCAACAGCCCTCGTGTTGCTTCTCAGTGTGTAGTTGAAAAACAATCACATCACTCGCTCTTGCACATCTCCTTTCTTACTTCTTCTCTGGTCATAGTTATTAACTGTATGACTATCGGTCATCAGCAGTCTAGTACTGTCATCCACATCTGTAACTTGAGAACCGAATGCGCCGTGTGACCTCCATCAAGTAGCGTGTCTGCAATTCCCGATGATGCCATAGCCAAAGCAATCTCGTGCTTCATTCGAATTTTGGCAAGTATGAAATTGAGTAGAAATGTTTTTCCTGTACCTTCTGATGCATCGAGAAAAAAGAAGCCCACCATTTCCGCCTCGTACATACACCATAACTGTGTTGTACGCTAGTCGTTGATTATTTGCTAAGTCTTTTCTGAGCCTGAACATAAACTTGCAGCACATCGACGTCATATTGTTTTTCTCGCAATACGTCTCTATCGAAAACATCGTTTCTGTCGCGTTTTGGTGAAAATAGCTTAAGCTGATTGAGGATTTTGTTGTTAATCGACATATACATATCCTCAAGTGATATCAGTGCTTCATTGAAAATGTGTTCCGAATACTGTATATTCAGGCCGAGGTTGCCGTTACGTGCTCGAAGAAGTATTTCTTCGCTCATATTCTCTTTGCCTTGTTCCCACAGATTCAGATCAGAAGGTGCACATGTTATCAAGATTGTAGTTAATAGAGTTTGTATTTGGTAAGTATGATGTGTTTTAGAGGCTTCAGTCAAAGTGTTATCTAAAATGTTGACCATTTTCAAACAAACCAAGTTTGAAATATGCTTCTCTGTATGACCGATACACTTGATCATCGGTGGTTTTTATTGCTTGAAACGATGATGGTTCTTTGATCCTGTGAAGCAGCATCCGCAAACAGTAACATTCCCATTATTCGGATGAATAGCATGTTCTCGTCCCAATGTGCCAGTAGAAAATATACCAGCTATCGATGAAGGCCTGGTGCATCATTTTCTTCTGGAAATTTTTTCATCCATTGATTCTAAGTGTAACAGCGCGGGATGTCGCGATATAGCAACGTTCTTGCGAATTAGTCAGTTGCTCACAATTGAAAAAAAAGCGGTCAATGTTGTGTTGAGTGGATCTACATCTCTCTGGGGTGCATTCTCTTCCGTGAAGTAGACTTGTTGACCGTTTTCCTAGTGAACATTGAGATGCATGACGGCAGGAAATCGTTCATTAATGTCAAAACCAAGAATTCGCCATATAGCTTTATTACTGTTAATATGACGTCACATTTTAAATTGTTCGACTTCATTGTCAGATGCTTTGGGATTCGTAAGTCCGAAAGCTACCATATCACTGCCTTTATTTACACACACACACACACATATATATATATATATGGTGAATTTAACTGAATTGCAGGCCTCCACGTTCATATGAGCATTAAATGATTTTGAATGAATAGGAAAGAAGAGCACAATTCGTTGTTATCAGTTTCAAAGTTGAAGCTTTGATTTTGATTTTTTTGGTGAAATTCTCTCTGTTCTGCACCTTTCCGATGAAATCGAGAAGGTGGAGCTGCGTCTCTTGAATTTTGCGTCGGTTAAATTATGTTTACTTATTGCCTCTCTCTCTCTCTCTCTCAGCAAAAATGAATAAATAATCTTAAATGAAAAACAGAATGTTCATTTCAACCATACATTCGGAATGTTTTATTAATGTTAAAACGAATTTTTAAATTCGTTATATATATATATATACTTATTTTTGATGCAACATCATTATAAATTCGACCATTTTCGAAAATGGGATGGGAGTGGCTATTCTGCTGCCAGAATAATGATTTTCATTTCATGTTATATTAATATTTTGCAATCCACAAAATAGTTGCACAGAATTTTATTATAATCAGATAAATTGACATCCTTACTTTGTGGACATTCTTTTGATTTTTTTATAGGAATAATATAGTGTTTTACATCCTGTTTCATACATACATTATTTTGCGATTCCGATAACAGGTATAATCCGAATATATCTTCAATGCACGATAATTTAAGATTCTCCAGCCATTTTTCTTTATAAAATAAATTTTACAAAGTATCAAATTTATTGCAGAAAGAAAATTAATATTAATGCTCTTTCTTCTACTGCCATTTTTTTGTCAGCCGGGCCCGGATATTGATAACTCGTCATCATTTTCCTGATACATTGAAGACTTTACAAACTTGTATATGTTAGGTCTAGCGGGAAGTTTTGTCCGTTTGGGAAGTGAAAGAAAATGATACATTTTTCGTACATTTAACATTATTTAACGTGCAGTATAATTACTATGATTGGTCTATGAACATTCCAGATGGGGGACTCGTGAGTTAAGCGAGAAAAATTTGATGAATCGAATCGTCATATGCGCATCTTTGTTCGCTCGGCACGAAAACAAACCCGGATAATAACTGGTGATGAAAAATAGATTATTTTCGAATACATCGTAATACTTACAGCATGGACTATCTGTCCCCTCAACTTTTAAATCGAGATTGAGCCGGAATAAGAGAACGATGTGCATCAGGTGGGACATTCAAGAACTAATACATTTCGAAATTAATAAATTATCCAATTTTTCGAAATCAATAAATTATCTAATTGCTGACAGTGTCACTCCAAATATACTGCCAGCAATTGGATAATTTAAACAAATCACTGGGGAAAAAAAGAGCCCAGCAATGTCCAATATGAAGCACAATATATTGCATTATGATAATGCCAAATCACATATTGCTTAAGCGAGGGCCGCGGTAGCCTAGTGGTCAAGGTCGTGGACTCGCGGCCGGCGGTTTTCGTTCAATCGCGGGTTCGAGCCTTGGCCGTTAAAGACCCGCCGTGTAGCCGGGGCTGATGCACGTTAAATCTGTCGGGTCTAGAGTCCTCCCGTGAGGGTGGTGTGGATGTTAGGAGAGGGAGGTGCCAGCTCAGGTGTCGTCCTCGTCACTTTACCGTGGTTCAAAATTACGAGGTCCGTCGCCAATAGCCCTCGTGTTGCTTCTTGTGCGACGTTAATAAAAACTAAAATGCTTATGCGATTCGTCACAGAACTAGGTTTGTAATTTGTGTCACATCCCCCAATTCTCCTCAGACCTACCACTCTCTAATTATCACTTGCTTATCTTCATGGAAAATTTTTTGAAAGGAAAAAAATTGAAAATTGGAGTGCATGTCAGTCAAGCACTACTTGATTTCTTCGCTTCTAAAGACGAGGCATTTTTCAAATACGGTACTTACAAATTACCATTACGATGGCAAGTGTTCATAAGCAACGATAGAAAATATATCGTACAATAAATATTATTAAATGTATGAAAAATGTATTATTTCTTTTCACTTCACAAACGGACGGAATTTTCCCGAAGACCTAATACATTTTAATAATAGCTCTAATTTTAGAAGTTACATGCCTATCAGGGAGGTGATTTTTCTTTTTTGTCATTTCCTACCATTTAATTTTCACTTTTAATACATATTTCTCAATTTTCTTAACAGCTGATATTCGTTAGTAAAATTAGCAAATTTATAATACGCAATAAAAAATTTCTCAAATCCTCAAAATCAACTGTTAATTTTCCTTTTGTCGACCGCTTATATTAAAGAACCGTCACTTGTATACTTCAATTCGCTGCAAGTATGATGATAACTGATAATTTAATGTAAAACTGTTACTATTAAGAAAATTGCTTATATATGCTTCATTTAGGTGCTTTTAAATCCTTTTTCAGTATTTTAGGGTATTTACAACTCTATTTTAATAACATCTCAAGGTACTGGTCACAAGATCTGGCTTATAAGCGATACGCTTTTTAATCAGAGGTGTAAAACTAATTTCCAAACGAAGGCCTTGCCTAAAACTAAATTCGTGAGCTGCACATTGTCTCTTTATGACTCCCCTTAATTTTGAATTTCAAAGAGAGCATTTTCAAAATTCGATTTTAAAGGCTAAAAAAGTGTCATCTGGTGATCATTTAATAATCGATGTTTGGTATATAAGTCTAGGTATATCGTCTAGAGCAGAAAACCTTATTAGTCTTGCGACCCAACTCTCGCGCTTAAGAATATCGAATGACCTCCTTCTTTCCCTACCATAAGCAAGCTCGAAAAAAAAAAAATCATGTCGTTTAATTTCTTATTTAAATTAGAAACGAATAAATAAATTTAAATTCTAATTTTTTAATAAAACTTCTTTGTTAAATTAAAATGGAATACTCATGTGCATTTACTTTTGATCCTCAAGGCTCCAAACATGAATAAAATATATTTTATCTTAAAACAAAAATAAAATGTAGCTTCTCTCATAATAGTTATTAAAATAAATTCCAACCTTAGTCGAATGAAACAGAATTATACAACATTATACTTATGATATACACATTTATGACAGAACAGAAGCAACTAGCTGTACAAGAAAAGTGTTTTGACACTTGTCGCAGTGGCTCCGAAATTTATTCGCCTGTTTGTCGCTGGACGTTACGTATTATGCATTTGCGACGAATTGATCGATTTGTTTTATTAACGTTGCGCTAGAAGCACAATGAGGACTATTGGCGACGGACTTCGTAATTTTGAGCTGGATCAAGTGACGAGGACGAAATCTGAGCTAGCCCCCCCCCCCCTCCTAACTTCCACACCAACGGGAGCACTTGGGTCAGATTTAACGTGCATCTGCTCCGGCTACAAGACAGGTCTTTTGTGACACAAAGGCTCGAATCCACGACTCGACGAAAACCACTGGCCGCAGAATCAGCGGCCACATGCATTTGCGGTTATATTCTGATTCCGAAACATGCCCATATTGCGATGTGACACCGCTATAATGATGCGCATAGTGGTTATTTTCCCAATATATAAATGTGATTTACACTTCAACTTGGCCAATGTTACGTTTTTATAATTACTCTTCATAGGAAACGTAAATTCCATTTATGCAAAATAAAGCTTTAGCTATATATGATTAAGTTAAAAGCAGCGTATTCATTGAATATTTCAAAACTGTGTAAAGACTAGGGGTAGCCGCTATTTCATGTAATAGGATAAGTAATAGCGTGACGTAATAGTACAGTAATAATTGGAAATTATATTCCATCAGTAATAAGTATATTCCATCAAAACCTACTAATATATATTGTCACTTCTTATAGTGCTTATCTTACAACTTTTTTGACGCAACTTGAGTGATTTAAATTTGAAACATTTTTTTTTATATTATAAAAAGTGGAACACGATCTGAAAAGTGGAACATTAGTGGAACACGATCCAGAACTAATGAAGTATTGGAATGCCGAAATTGATTGAGAAGAATGTAATTCAAAAATAATATGATAATGTAAAGTATTAAAAATTACGGGATATTTGAACATATAAATTCTGAAAGTAATAGAATGTAGGAACATGTATTCTGAAAATAATAATATTTTAGAACATACAGGGTGTTTCGAAACTCATGGACAAAATGGCGTACATGTCGTTATTTCTATCGTGGCATAGCGACGTTCAGTAATCAGAAAAAAGACATGCTTCCTGAAATCCACGGTAGAAATGAGGATGTGTAAGAAAACTCCCGCTTTATGCTTTCCATTACAGCACCATCTTGCAACACTCCTCCTATGCATTGTACGGTGAAATTGCTTGTTTAGCTGTTTTCTATAACCCCTTAAATTTTTGCCCATGATTTTTGAAATACCCTGTATAAAAGAAAGTTACCTTTATCTAAAATTATCTTAAATCTAAAAATTACTGGCCCCATTACCAGACGGGAACTGATACGCAGGATTCTATTATGTAAAAGTAACCGTTTGGCACACCTCTAAGTAAGGACACAATATAATTAGTTAATAGTCATATACGTTTAAACTATATGAATTTAGAAT
This sequence comes from Nephila pilipes, assembly GCA_019974015.1. Classification (NCBI taxonomy): domain Eukaryota; kingdom Metazoa; phylum Arthropoda; class Arachnida; order Araneae; family Nephilidae; genus Nephila; species Nephila pilipes. The sequence continues at coordinate 63,595 of BMAW01127655.1, read as the reverse complement.
AATAATAGGGCACATTTATATGCTGAGTTAGGATCCTATTTTTTAACATCAAGAGAAAAGATAGTCTTAAAGTTGAAATTCCGTCCAAATGCAACCATTAATTGTAAAACGATGGTTTGGAAAAAAGTGTTAAAGAACGTTAACAACTAGTTACATCAATAAGAAATATTTTTAAAGAATATTTTCTTGGCTACCTTTTGTTACACCTCAGATTTTGTAAAGATTCTATACTATCTCCTTTATGAGGTGAAACTAAAGCAAAACTCTTACTCTGTCTTATTAAATAAACCGTTCCATTTATTTTGACTGATGAAGCAGAGAAAAAATGTGACCCTGCATCATAGGCTAGTTTTGGTTTTTATACAGTTCCAGCAAAATCAAAATT
>BMAW01127655.1:12775-63200 GCA_019974015.1 Nephila pilipes | reverse complement strand
AAGTTTAATAATGCGAGAGCCAAAGGTGACTACGTTGCACTAAACCAGGTGTAACTGTGGTCTAGACGTTTGAAAGAATGGAAGAAAAAAATCAAGATCGGTTGAAAAGCTGGAGGATCGAAAAAATATAAAAATATTGCTCGGGTATTCTGAGGGAGTGTCACCCGTGTTTACCACGACAGTAAAAACCATGGGAAAGAAAAAGGTCACAAGAGTGTTTCGGGGTCATGGTTCCCGTACCTACCTAAAATAGGTAAGCCTTTGCGGGTATTACAAACCATAAACCAAGAAACAAACAAAAAACAATGGGTTGCTTTCTGTGAATCTATTTGTAAGAAAGCGAAAATAGTCCTATAAATGACAATTTTTTCGGGGATGTAAAGGGCGATGAATAAACAATATTACCCATAAGTTATACCAATCCCAACCCTGGTACCTTTTTAACCTCCTTTGTACATGATTTCACCATCATTATTATGAACAGAGAATATATTTTGCGAGAAGGACATTTGGTTGAAAACCTCACTCTAAAAAAAATTGTCTCTTCAAGTTACGCTTTTAATCTTGGCTGCTATGTTGCCATTGTAACATAATAAAAATAATTTAAACGACTGGATATATTAAATTATTTTATAAATTAAATCAGAAAAACCATAAATGGAATTTCGTGACAAAGGTATATTTTATATACTTTTCTTCAAAAAGCAGATTTATAGAAGGCAATTATTTTTGCTATTGTATTATTTTCAGACAAAAAGTTGTCATCAAAGAAACGTTTGATTTATTTCATATACTTGTATGTTTTCTTTTATGCATCTAATACATAACTTCAATGAGTGTGTGTGTTTTTTTTTTACCACAATAGATCTGACTTAAAAGTATTAAGAAGTGTAACTCTGAACGTTTTTTAAAAATTATAATAGTAATTACAAAACATTTGCTTTGAATCGTCCTTTTAAAAATTATCTTCACACTAGTCTTGATGGATGTTTTGTTATAAAAGAGACACTTAGAATCCTCTACAAGTACTCGAGAGTACCAATTTTTTTATTCAGTTTTTTAAAAATTCATAATCTCTGTATTATATTTATTTAAACGGCGAATTGCAACTTTATTTTGTATTAAATAATTTTTTGAGCATAGATGAATTTCGAACATGCACTTACATATTTCTTTTACATTATTCACGTAAAAAAACTCCTTTTTTGAAACTTACTAATTGAAACGTGCTGGGATACAAAACCACAATAATGTGCGTCCGTGTGGTTTCCATCAAGGAAATGACACAAATAGATGAGAAATACATTAAAGAACTATCAAATATATCCGAAGGTTTTTCGCGTGAGGTACATACTATAGTGCGAGTTTTTTTTTTTTTTTTTTTAAAAATATTTAATTTTATGATGTTTTGTGACTCATTGTTTTGATACACTGACTGATAATTCCTTTTTCGACAAATGCAAAACAATATTTTTTATACCAATTTCATTTAAAAAGAGATAAAACTCAAACATACATACATACATAGTTGAAGCAAGACAATAACATCACCAGCAAATATTATTATTATTTTGTGTGCGTGCGTGTGCGGTTTACAAAATCTTTCTTTTTCTGATCCATTGTCCATAAAACCGGATTCGAATAGAAGAATGCGTTAATATTTAAAATAAGTTTTTGGGGGTTTTACTGAAGTTTTTGAGTTTTTATTTCTTAATTGTAATAGTGAGGGTCAAAACAGATTTGTTTTTGGATATGAATTGAAAAAAATTTGAATCATCCACTTGAAAAAAAAAGTAATACATACCACGTGAAAAAAATTCCTTTTCTTTCATTTTTGTTCGTTTGCTGATACAGGAATGTAGCCTGAGATTAGCTTATAGATAAAATAATGTAATATATGATTAGATTATAGGTAAAGTAACATAATCTGTGATTTCATTAGAAGTAATTAATGTAGCCTTCCGATTAAAACCCCCCCCCACCTCTTCACGGATCAATAGAAACACACAAAAAATCCAAACATAATTACTATATAAAGTAAATTTATTGTATCGATTTATTCACGATAGGGAATATATTGCTGGGAATTTATAGTAAAGTTTTCTTGCAGAGTTCTCACTTTACATAATCCCCTTTATCTGAATTTCTGTAATGTATTATTACAGACCATGAGTTATGGAGCTATTCATGTCTACTATTCGCATCCATCTCGAATGGAACTATTCACAACCATTTTGATACACGTATAAATTCTCTTCAATTTGGGTGGTGGTATAAAGATTAAAAGTAAATTTAAGTTTAGAAGTTGTTCCCGTAAAATCCTGATAAAGTAATTAAGGATAGAGAACAGCTTCCAAATACTTGGGATTCTTCGTGTTTTGAATCTGAACTCCATTCACATAATTTTTAGGATAAATGACACCTATGTTTTCTATCTCTAGAAAAAAAATCTCTAGTTTCTGCGTGATTTATCCTTAACTTTAGATCCTGTGCTTATTTAAGTAAATTTATCAATATTCTTTTTAAACTAAAGGCATTCTAAAGATTATCAGGACATTATAATTATGCCCAGGGAAACTTTACACTTTAATTAAGACTTGGGGTGTTCCTTCGGGACCCAGGAAAATTTTCCAGTTGGAAGATATTTTTGAATCAATTGAATGAAACCACCCTGAATTGAGAAATTACCAATTTTTATGATCCCTGAATCCTACATTTGATATTCTCAGGGCAATTGTAATCGATTACGTGAGTGTGTGAGAGACAGTTTATGCACACACACTCATGAAGTTTCTAATATTTATTACATTTTTCATCCATTGTTCTTTACTGCTAATGTAAAGGTGAAAATCCATGGCATAGGAGCAATTAAAGATTTAGTGTGTTGAATTCTTAACGATCCCACAAGGCATTTATCGTATATTTCCACAGGTAAGACAATAGATGAATCATAAAAAAAGGCCGCCGAAAACCGGGATATTCTTATAAGATAAGTGCAAAAAAAAATTAGATTGAAATTTGTATAAAATAAAACAAACCACTTACCAATGTTTTTAAAATCCTACAAAATTCTCACATTCATCATCTAATAATAGAGAAAATAGCTCTTCAAGTACATCTTCGCTTCGTTGTTGTGAAGCTCGTCATATGGGTCCAAATCTGTACTGAGCGAGTAGATTTCAACTTCGTCATCAGTATCACATAACAAATCGTACCCAGTGCTATTCATGGGATTATAAATCCCTCGCTTTTTGAGAGATTTGTTAGAGGACTTGTAAGAGGTACATGTGTGTGTGTGAGAGAGTTCCTGATTCGGCTTGCGCTTCTATTGGCACTGCTGTCGGTTGCAAGAAAATAATATTTCTTTCAGATGATGATTGCTGATCTCCACAAAATCTGTAGACCGTTGATAGTTTGAGGGTCGTCTTATAGAACAGACATATGATAAAACTATACAACTTTGACAAAAATTTATACATCGTCTTATCTAAAGGTTATTTTATCCATGGAAATAATTGGACAGCTACCTCCCATTGCCGCACACGGTGCACCACAGATTTGAAATAAGCCAATTCTCTGAACAAGGACATTCTAACTAGTGAGTGAGTGATAGTGAAGTTTATTGGCGCAAGAGCCAGATGTGGCCATACTGCGCCAAACAAGGTAAATTTATGATCTAGACGTTAAAACAATGAAAATAGATTGGTCGACAAGAAGGGTCAAGTGAGAAAGTAAAGTTTATTGGCGCAAGAGCCATATATGGCTATGATGCACCAAAAAAAAGATTTAACTGTGGTCTAGACGAGGAAAAAAAAAATGGAAGAAGAGGAGGGTCGAAAATAGAGAAGGATTGCTAGGATAATCCGAGGGCGCGTCCCCCGTGTTTACCAAAGACAGTAAACCCCATGAGAAAGAAAAAGATCACTAGGGTGCCACGGGGTCATGATGCCCGTACTTACCTGAAGAAGGCAAGTCCCTGAGGTCCCCTGATATAATTACCTGATTTCAATTACAATAATATCTTATTTGAAGTTCAGCAATCAATACTACCCACACAAACGTATTTTCAACATATTTAATTCAATAACCAGCACACCTCAATATCTGTCAAAGAATAGTCTTCATTTAAGATGTGGATGCATGTCATGCAGTGATTTATCAACAATTAACTTTTTCTCAACATCTTTCAGTTAATAGAACACATTCTTGTTGAAATAACCCTACTAAATTAGTAAACATTATTGCTACTTGATAGAAATATTTCCTGATTGACTGGTTGATTTTATGGGATAGAGAGCAACATAACACCATTACTCCCTATTTCCTGAATAATTAACAAATTTTGACATAATTGCTAAATGACCAGAATTGAATCAAGTTTTTATATTAAGCCCCTTCTCATAAATAGTTTTTATTTTAAGAGTGAAAAATTAAAGTAAAAAGTAAGACAAAATTTATCAGTAAGTTCTATTAAATTGTTTTTTGTACATTTAAGTAATGAATAATCTGAAAATTATGCAACGCTAACAGCAGATTTAAAAAAAAATTGGTATATTGATAAAGAAATATGGTGTATTTTATAGTATATTGAATGCTAAAAATTAATATTTTTTGTGAAAAAAATGGAACGACTCATTTAGAACAAATCAATCAAAAACACTACAGTTTTTAATATATTCAACAATCAGCTACATTCATTGTTCACTTTATGAATTCTCTTTTCTATATTTCAGTATTCAACATATACAGACATAAAAAAAAGAGCATTCTATGGACTTCAGAATGTGCACAATTTAAAAATAGCATATTTCTAACTTAGTGACAACACCTAATGACTGAAACAAAGTTTTGTAATAAAATATTATTCTATTGGCATCTATTAAAACAGTTATAAAATGTTTCCAACAATATTTCCTTTTTATTTATTACAGGTAGATCACGTTCTTTGTTTTTATCTCGATCAATAGAAAATGCAAACTATTCCCTCTTAGGAACATAATATGCAGGAAAAATCTTACCGTAGAGGTTACACTAGTTGAAATTTTCTTTCACAGACAACACTTTTTAAAATTTTTTTTTCAACATAAATTTGATGAATTATAAGAGAATAAACGATTATTCCATCACTATTATTACTAATGCAGTGTTTACAGTTCATATCACTCATATCTTTTGGTCCTCTATAGAAGAATTTTATTAGGAAGTCAAAAAGCAGTGTTTTCTTCTACTTATGAGAAGTTCTATGGTACAAGCAAATTTTATTGCAATGCTTTCATCTCACAGTTTAAAGCTTACACAAACTTTCCAATTAATATAACTGGATACTGTACAATATCTGAAAAAATCTTGTCCAATTATGATAATATGTGAAGACTGTCTGAGTTGAAATATTCCAAGTTTCTCTAAATATTTTAGAATTGTCTTTTTTCCCTTTAATTATGTCATTCAGTTAGGGAATAGGCACTTATGGTCAGTGATAGGTATATTTACCCCCGAATAAAATTTGTGCTTGATTGGATGTTTAAAGGAGAAGGGTAAATTAACTGCTCTTTTCTTCATTGTCTGATTTGTCAGAGCCAGATTCACTGCTATCATCACTGCCACTTCCACTGTCAGATCCACTACCACTGTCACTATCGCTGTCACTTGAGCTAGAGTCATTCTCATCCCCATCCTTCAGATTTAAAAAAAAAAAAAAAAAAGGTTAATAAAAATTAAAAGAAAAAAATATATATAATATATTTTTCCCCATATGATCATATTTTACTCTACTAAACACAAATTTCTAATAGAGAAAAAAAATTCATTATTACTTTATAAAATTTTATCAATATTTAAATCATTTTAATTTTATAATTAAATAATATAATTTTTTTTATTAATATTTAATTTTCAATAACAAATTTTTTAGAATGTAAATTTATTTTTTCTAGATTATCTTTTAATACCATCATTACTATTTTATGTTCACTATTAAAATGTATTTCAAAAAAAGGAGTTAAAATTAAAAATATCTTCAAGTTGCTCAGAAAAACTTGGTATTTTCATAATTTTTCAACTACCATACATTGCATTTTTTTTTTTTTTACTAAAAATATCTGCCCAAATAAGATTCACAATTACTGCATATGTAAATTTTTTATACATATTACAGACAAGAAATTTTTTTATATATATATTAGACTATATACACAGGTGTTCAAAATTAAGAGAATTTGCATATCTTTTAGAATTTCATGAAAAGAATTAAACAAAATATAAAAATACTGCTTCAAAACAAAAATGCAAATCATGTAAGTTGAATACGTAAGCATATACGTGTATGGGGGGTGGAACTAGTCGAAAAACAGGATTTATAAGTGTGCATGCCAAAATCCTCATTTCGTTTGCTAGCGGATTTCACCGAATTTCTTGGTGTTTTTTTGCAGCAATCGTGAGAAGTATAGGAAAGAGGTTTTAGAGCCCTATATTTGCCTTTTCAGGACTCCAATTGGTCTTGATTTCCTTTTAATGGATGGCAACGCAAATTCACATAGAGCTCACCTGGTTGATGAATTTCTGGAAAGTGAGGGTATTTGCCGGATGTATTGGCAAGCCAAACCTCCAGACTTCATTTCTTTGAGCATGCTTGGGACGCTCTAGGGAGTGCAATTGCAATTCGAAAGCCACTTCTGAGAACCACCAGACCAGAAAACAGCGTTCCTGAATGAGTGGGACCAATTGCCACAGAAACTCGTAAACTCCCTTATTTCCAGCATAAAATCTTGTTGAGAGGCCTATACATCTGTAATAGGGGACCATACTCCCTATCAATACATTTTTTTTGTTCTATTCTGCAACTGCTGTTTCATACTTTGCTACTCCAATGAGTGTTACACACGATAATGCATGTGTATTATAACTGTTAAATGATTATTATTATTATTTTTGGTATTATATCAACCCTATGTACACACCAAATTTCATTAAAATCTGTCCAGTAGTTCTGGAGATAATTGACCAAATCAGAAAATTCGCTTAATTTTGAACACCAGTGTGTGTATATATATGTTAGTATTTTTTAAACGTGTTATAAAAAATACCATTAACTTTAAGGGCAAAAATGTAAGACTTGATTTTTATTGATTCTAAAACTATAAGTTTTAAAAGAGATAACCTTTAATAAAAAACAAATTATAAACAAAACATAATTTTATTTTCAAAACATAATAAAATTGAAATATTTGGGAGAAATTAAAGTTGTATTTTATTTGTTTGTTTAAAAATATGAAAAACTGCAACCAAGAAAAAATATTTGAACAAGTTTTGAGGACAAAGTGTGTATATATATATATATATATATATATATATATATATATATATAATAAAGTAATTGCATGTTTTATTTCATAAGCTTTCACATAAAGATTTATCTATGATGATTTCAATGTATCATGTACATAAACCAGCCAGTAATGAATGTTTAAAATATTTTCTAAGACAAAAGATCCCACTCCCTTTATTCAATAATTAGGATGGAAAAATTGGAGGGGGGGGGGGGTTACAATTAAGGAATAAAAATTAGGCAAATAAGAGTACAAAATGGATAAACAGTTCTTAGTGCAGTAAAAAAAAAATGCAACTAAATGTTAATAAAATAGAATAAATTGTTATTTTCAGATCTAATTCATTTTCTCTTTTTTTCCTATATTATGAAATTCATACACTCAAATGCACCCCACCTTCCCTAACCTAATACAATTAAGTAATATATATTTATATAGATTGATGTACATCAAAAAAGTAAAAAATACCTTCAAAATAAATATTTCCAGATAGTCCAAGAAAGTTTAGATCCAGAATATAATAAAAATTAAAATAATAGATTTAATTCAAAGTAGAATTTAAAAAATAAACACAATACCGATATTTTAGGATCTAAAACTGTAAACAACTAAATGGAAACTAAACTAAATAGTAAAAACTATAATAGCAACTAAAAATACTTATAAAACAGAAAAAGAGATAAAATTATACTTTCAAACTACATTTCTTGCTGAAAATGATTTAGGAGTCTGGGTAAAAAACATTTACCTTTTTCTCATCATCATCGTCGTCGTCATCATCATCATCGTCGTCGTCGTCATCATCATCGTCGTCATCATCATCATCATCATCGTCACTACCTGATTCACTTCCTGAATCATCTGATCCAGAACTTGACCCAGATCCGGATCCAGAACCAGATCCTGAATCATCTCCATCTGATTTTTCAGAATCATCATCATCATCAGATGATTCTTCATCTGATGAGTCAGAGTCAGTTTCTTTCTTTACAGCTTTCTGTGGGAAAAAATATCATATTTTTTCCCACAATTTAAAGAAACATTTTACTTTTAGTTTAGAATTCATCTCCAATGTTTTTTTTTTCAAACAATTATAATTCATACTTGGGATTAAAAAAAAAAGGTTTCATTTTCTTCAAATACTTATAACTTTTGATATAATTTATATGATTTTGCAAGATATACGCTTTTTGATAATGTTAATCCTTAAATGTAGACCACAACAATAGTGGTAAATGAATAAACTTTTTATTTCATGGAGAAAAAAATTCCACTCATTGAAATGACAACAGAAACCTTTTTTGAGCAATAAAAATGAGCAAATTTCAAAAATCTTTAAATTCCAGTATTAACTGGGGAAAGAGGTGATCCTTTTGCAAAAATGAACAAACTAATGAAAAAAAAAAAAAAAAACTGTGTATGTCACAATCTTCATTTTATTTTGATGCATCAACATTAACTGCACCAAACATTTGTTAAGAATAGCATTTTAAAAAAATCTGTTAACAACAGATAAAACTATAATAAAAAATATAGAGAAATTGATGACATCTGAAAATTGGTATGAAAAGCCAACAGAAGAAAAAGTATACAAGATGCACTGGGGTGGGAAGTGGTTCTTCCATGACAATCAGACAAGTTTAAAAGAGAAGAATTTTAAGAAGTGAGAAGATGATTATGAAACAAAAGACATATATGATTAATAGAATTATTTCAAAAATATCATGTTGTTCTCTCCCACACAAAAACAATGATTGATTAAGAATGTACCAAGATTATTACAAAAATTTTGTGAACAAAGTTGCATCAATATTATTTCAAAAAAAGTGTCCAATCTTTACAAGATTTTTAAACAACAAACCTAGAATATAATATATATCTACATTTACATAGAGGTTTGGTGATGTCTGAATTAAGAATCTTGATTTTACAGCACCATGGCCTAATAATTTTAAGTCCTGACTTTTTAATTGTATAACATAGATTAGAGATGTTACACCTTAATGGCTTTCTAGGTCACATTAAAAGAAAACAAATTATTTTAGTAATAAAATATACTAATACTAACAATAGTTGATGTGCGATTATGAATTGAAGCATATTCAAATATAAAATCTAATAGAGACAAGACTAAATTTTTTAATGGAATGTCAGAGAGCTTCTAGGTGCATTTCCTTTGAAAATCAGAATGCAATAAGTTTTATATAAACTAAAAATGGAGTCATATATATATATATATTTCCCCAATCCCAAGATAATTTTTTGGTAAATCTTGAAAGCTATTATCTAATTCCTGTAACAAATATAAAGGCACAGCTGAATATTTATTGCTGTTCTCAGGACACACACATAAAAAGAAAGAAAGAGGAAGCCAAATGCATGAAGCTTTGCTTTAATTTCCACACACAATTACCATAGTTTCAATTTCATTTTGAATGTTTTTAATGAATGAAACATTGGAATGATCAACTGGCTTTCATTTAGAAGACATAATTATCTTTAAAAGGGATTAAAGTTTTAATGCCAAATCTTTAATTCAGTTAACACTGTGAAACTCTGGCACAAATTTTATTGATTCCATAAATAACTTGCTTCCATTTTATAAATTTTTCACACATAACTATCACTTCACATAACTCTCTTACTAGCAAAAAGTTGATGACATCCCCATAGTTAGCATCCATAAACTTAAGGAATCTCTAAAATTAGCAATAATTTAATCCCTTGGCCTTTGGAATATACAGTCCTCATTAATTACAATCTGAATGTCATTCACCTTAAATGCCTTTCATATTGAAGTAAAAAATAATTAAAAATAAATAAAATCAAAATAAGAACCAATCACACAAATGGCAATTTTGGATAAGTACATTTCATCATGCACCTTACATAGTGTTTAGTAAATACAATTATTTGAGCGAATGATTGTATGAATATATTTTGTTTTACAAACAAAATTTATCAATTGTAAATTTACAATATGTTAAAAATTTTGTTTATAATAGTATTAATGGAATTTTTAGTAGTTTTTATCTAATTTTCTATGATTTTTTTTTGTTCAACCACATTCATATAATCCTCCTGGGTCGAGTTTCCTAAGGTTGGACAAACCAGCCATAAACTATCCTACTAAGTAATATCGAAAAACAGAAATTTAATTTCTATGTATATGGAATCCCTATCCCAGAAGTCACTGCTAAATAAGGGTCTTCAAATGCTCTTACCATATGGAATAGAATACAAAAGAATTTGCTTATTTTGTTTATAAAATTATCCCATTCCATTGATGCATATGCATGTTTTAAGCCATCAGTCAATTCATATATGCCCCTGCATACAATAATTTAAATGCACCTTTAGAAACATTGAAGTTTGCAGGATTCCCTCATTATTTTACAACTTTAATGACTAGTTTTAAATATAATTATAAGCTTACTTGAAGTCCTTCAGATCCTTTTTTATTTTTCTTCTTTACACTTGCTTTTCTGTATTTTTCATATTCTTGAAATTCTGCTACAGTTAGTCCCTTAAAAAAATTATTCTCCATAAATTACATATAGATTTTAAGTTAACTGTTCAATATTTATATTTGTTCATTAATTATTACTATTCTACATCAAAAACAGTTCATTAAATTTTAAAAAAGCATATGAAAATCTATATTGTCAAACAAAATATAATTGAGGACATGAACAAAATAAATAATCACACAATTTTTTTTTAAAAAAAATTTCAGCAATAATGAAAAAATTACAATTGCATTACATTTTCCATGCAACAAAATTATTTCTTAAAGCCAATACATTGTTTGAAACAAATCTGCCAACACGAAATGTAAATAATTTTAAAAACTTCTTCATTCCATTGCAGATGAATATGGATTCACAATTTCATGTGTAAGGAAATTGAAATCAAAATATGGTTGGAATGCAGTTTAGCATAACCACTTGGCGACAGGAATTGTTTGGCGATATTTTGCCCATTGTGGCTACCATGCTTTCTCTCCACTGAGGTGGCTTTAGCTGTGGCAACCCTTTCGAATAAAGCTTCAGGCTCCACCATAAAAATCGCCAAGTTTGGCGATTTTTCAAATCTCGCCAAGTGGTTACGCTAAACTGCATTTTCACCCAAAATATATATGATTTGAACCTTTCAACCTTTAAACTTAAAAGTTTTCGAATTATCCAAACAATAATCACTCCATTAACACAGATTCATTCAAACTCGATTGAGATATTAATCTAGATGACAGCACAGTATGCAATAGCAAAATACGAATTCAGAGTAAACTATGCACACATATGGCAATTATATTAAAAAATACGTTTTTGCTACTAGTAAATTTTTAAAATGCTTGCAAGTTAAAACTTTTGTAAGGAATGTTTGGTTCTTTATCATTTAAGTACAGAAAAAATTGCATAAAAATTAATATAACATTTTCATACATTTGGCTTAATTGCCGCTAAAGTAAAAATATCATAAGCAAGCTACTGCCAACATTCAGACTGTTGCCAATCCGGCAAAGCGAAAAACTTTACAAAGAAGTTGTTTCCAGGTTTACAAGTGTTATTTAAAATATTAACAATTACAATTTTAAAAGTTACAATACAGCAATATTTACAATTATAAATATATATATTCAGTTGTTACCATAAAATGCAAAATAATTAACAAAAGCCTAATATATAAAATTATGAAATTCAAATTAAGAGTTAGTAATTATTTTTCAATATATAATGTTCTATAAATTATTACATTTCTGCTTATTTATTAAACTGACTTGGCTTATGCAGCCATTAGTTGGCAAAGAATTGAACAATTGTGGTCCCAACACATTTTTACCCCAGAAAGAAATACATATTTGAAAATGCAGAACAGATTCTTATTTAAAACAGCTTTCAAAAAACTAATTCAACATTATGTGGAACCAGTTACCTGCTTAAATGGAATAAATTATTCTAAAAGGACAAAAGAAAAACAATTTTCAAGAAAAAGGAGCTTATAAAGAAGAGTACTTAATATAAAAATCAAGCAAACAAGATGACTTTAATTTTATTAAATGTCAATCTTTACAATTTTCAATAGTTACAATAAGTTGAAGTTATTGATTTATTTGTAATGCCATTTAGGAGCTTCTACACCTAATATGGGATTTTAATGCTTAATTATATTTTATTCAAGTACTCTAGAAGATAGTTTTGGATGCATCCGGGTATCTACATATATATAAATTTAAACTCATTAGCAATAACATTTTCATAAGCAACATAATTCAAAGTTAAAGATATAAATTTTAAATGACTAGATTTAAAATAACGGAACTTTGTTAGGAAGATTAAATTCTACACAACTTAAAAATAAACCCTTCTGAAACAAGAGAGCTACATACAATACAAATATTCAACCACATATACATTTAAATAAGTGTAATCATTTACAAAAATAATGCAACATTAAAAAAAACCATCAGACAAGAGTGTGTTACACAAATATAAACTTTCATACTTTTAAGAATTTTTGCATATCTTTATTATATCGTCTCATCATCTCTTGAACCCTTTTGGCATATTGGTCTTTTTCAGCAGCAGACATGGCTTTCCACATTTTGGCTATTTCTGTCATTCGGTTTTTAGGTTCAATATTTGTACGTTCACTGAGCTTTTCTGATGAAAATAAACCATATCCACTCCTGGGAAGAAAATATGAGACTTATAACATTGAATAACAAGCTTAATTTATTAATTAAGTAGGAAAAAGATAGTTTAGAATTAAGTTAGTCAAGTATTATTAACACAAAAGCACAGTTGCAAAAACCGAGTACTGGTGCTTAACCCAGATAACATTTCCTCTCCATAAGTCATATGACAACTTAAATTTTCCAAAGTCTAAAAAAAGGAGTGTTTTAAACTGTTTGAAAATAAGGTAACAGTAAAATGGCTCAAAGTTAGTGCACTTATAATGCATCAAAACATAGGTAGCGGTCTAGAGCTTGAGTTGCCAACCTTAATTTATTTTTTTGGCTGATAGTCAATATCTATCAATGTGACAGCATAAAAATATTTCTAGTCTGTGATATTTTCATTTTAAAACAGTCTTTTTTTAATGAACAATAAGATAAATTTCATAAAGATACTAATTTTACTTAATGTTTGTCCATGGTAATGATTTGTTAAAAAATAATTATTTCCTTCAAACTTCAATTGTGAGTTAACTGACAGAAAGACAGCAATATTACCAGAGTGCCTTCCAAGGAAATAACTGCAACTTTAATTAAACAAAAATATTACTTATTTTCAGCTTATTTTTTCATGTATTCTACTAATGTTTATTTCATTTTTATATTTCATAATTTATTTTTATAAAAACAGATAATCCTCCTTTTACACAGTAGATTGGTTCCCAAAAAAAGGATGTGTCATGTGAAACTGTGTTATACGAGACCCAGAGCCAGTTTTTTTTTTTAATTCCATACAAGCAACATAATTTTTTTGCAAATATATAATATTAGTATGATATGATAGTACTGCATTATCATCCTTTCAGATAATTTGCACGTACATTATCATGTAAACCCCACTGTTACATCCTTTCACAGATGCGTAATCCAAACAAATGTAATTCAAGGATAAAAATTTATGATGCTGGGGTTTAAAAAATTTTTACAGCCTACCATTCTTTTTCCATCGGTAATGTGTTTCAATATATCTGAGTCATGTCAAACACACCAAAACAAACATTGCAGGATGTGTCCAGTGACAGTCATTACAGTTCATGATTCCTTCCCTTCTTTATTTTTAAATAATAGTTTTTAAATGTATTGAATAAAGTATCATGTTATCTAGTGCTAAAGAAGTACAGTGTTGTACAAAGATTTACACAATTTTCTTATCACTGTTAAGAGTGAAACCATGTTGTAAGATGCAATTTTGTAGGAGGGCAATCTGTACTTTATTCTCGGAACTCAAGCAGGTTACTTGAAATCATGAAATTGGTCATTCAATGATTTACAGGTCATAAGATTGTTGAGGCTTGGTCTAGACCAGGGGTCGCCAAAGTGGTCTATATAGACCCCTAGGGGTCTATTTAACAACAGTAGGGGGTCTATCTGACCCAAGGGGTCGAATGGAGGTCTATTGGGACTCGAAGGAAAAACAGTTCTTAATACGCAAATCACACATATCTAACTGCGTACGTAAAAATTTAAAATATTTTTATAATTGACTTAATATTATATTCTTTATAGAAAATAAAATAATAAACCAGAAAACAATCTGATTTCTGTAGCTACTTTACTTACTGTTTCTGATTTATTAAATATTTAGACTAATATATAGTTTTATTTTAATTACGTGAAAATTACCTTTGTGGGGGTCTATGGAGATTTCGAAAAATTATATAGGGGGCGATGATCAAAAAAGTTTGGCGACCCCTGGTCTAGACAATCACATTATGAAAGAAAAAGATAAGAAAAAAAAAAGAAAAAGAAAGAAAGAAAAAAAACATCAAATCAATCCACAAATCTAAAATAAGGTTGTAGAATTCATCTAAAAAAAAGATAATAAACTAAACAAGAGTCCAAAGTAATAGTAGTTTTATGATAAAATATAGCAACATACAAATTGCAAATAGATCAAAAAAATAAGGTTATAGTATTCAGAATAATGTATATCAAACATTCTCTGTATATGTGTGTGTACACTTACAATATACTCCATATCAGAGCATCTGTTATGCATGAGCATATGGCATGCTTAAGAGTGAATCATGAAAATAATTATGTAGTATTTTTTTTAAACAAAGATATCGTTTTTATAATACTTTAAAGTTCACATCTCTTGGAAGACAAATTATTCACAAGAATTCAAATTATGACACATTTTAAATGCTTCAATAATTATTTATCTATTAACATCAACATGTATTCATAAAAGTTAGAAATGCTGAGAAATTACCTTTTTAATGAGTTAAGTTTAGTTTTTATTAACATTCTTATAGAAGCAACACAAGGGCTATTGGCGATGAACCTCGTAATTTTGAACCTTGGTCTTATGACGAGGACGACACTTGAGCTGGCACCCTCCTCTTCTAACTTTAACGTCACACCAATGAGAGGATTTTAGGCCCCGATAGATTTAACCTGCATCAGCCCTAGCTACAAAGTGGGTCTTTAGCAGCCAAGGGTCGAACCCCCGGCTGAATGAAAACCACCAGCCACAAATCCGAAACCATGACCACTATGCTACTGAGGCCACACCTTTTTATTGAATGAGCTATGAATACATTTTAGGAAAAAACACTCCCTCTTCAATTTTTATTATTATAAAAATATATGATCAGCCACAATTAAAACTTTAAAAGGTCTACTCTGTTTCACTATTTAACGAATGTATGTTTGTTTATTACACACAAATGCTATAATTGTTCTTAAGGGGTCAGGAGTAAATTTATTTAACATCCAAGATACACTAGACTAACAGTACTTTAAAGAAGAAAGAAAAATATCCTCACTGAGGGGGTCGTTTGGGTTCTCCTTTAAATAGTTTTTTCTTCACACTGCTTTCATGTTTCCTGAAAAAAATCCACAATATGCATTGTATTTTTAATATTATACAGATTAGAATTAAAAAAAAAAAACCCTTATATTAAAGTATTGACTTTTAAAATATGATCATGAATGAAGTATGAAAAATAAAAGACAAAGAGATAGAAAATATTTTACCCTTTAGATGTTGAACCTTCATCATATGCTTTTTTAGCTTCTTCTGCTATTTTTTTATATTTATCCTAGAAGATAATTTGAGTTAATATACTAATATATTTATAAATATAACACTCAGATGAAGTATCAAAATATTCATATACTATAAGAGTATTAATTTTTTTTGATTTATTGCGAGAAATATTTTTAAGCTTATTACAGATATTATTTCAATTTAACTGTCTTACTACTTGTTCTAAGTACTAAAACAGCATTGTGCCTGCATATGAAATCTCTCTTTAAAAATGCCCAAGTAAATATGATAACTGTTTTGCGCTACATTAGTTAGGTATAGTTATACAGTAAGGCTGAAGATTAATTGATAACTCTAGCGTATTAAATCTTTTTTACCATAATCATATTAAAGGTTATTTTAAAATTAAACATATTAATTTTTAAGACAGCAGAAATATTTGCAATCATTATATATACATATATATATCACTATACAATTCATAGAAGAAAAAAAATATAATTCACAAAAAAATTTTAAACCTCACTGCAATTTTAACTAACATTCGATGAAATTTTTATCTGTGCAATTTATTCCCTAAATATCTATTGAATATATTTCCCTTTTCATTTTTCCAGAAGAGCATACACAGATATGTTTAAAAAATAGATACATAAACACAATCAGAAATAAAGAAACTGATAATTCTTTGGATTTTGTCACCATTATTTGGCAACAAATATATAACTAGAGCTCAAGCACAGTTAACTGCTTAAAATCTCTAGCAGAGAGCAGCTCTTAAGCTCTGATGAAATTGAGGTGTTAGTATATAACAAATAAAAAATTTATGTATATTTAAATTGATGTTTGTCATGACTCTCATATAACAAATTCTAAAGAGTTCATTTTTCTGGAGGTTTTTTCCTTTAGATTTTGAACTAAGCTGCCAATTTAATCAGGAATACATTTTCAGGTATTTAATCAATTAATAAAAAATGAATACAATGACAAATTCACATATCACTTTTTTAACAAGCAACTTATGTAATTTAAACATACACAACAATCCTTTTATAATCTTTTTATAATATATAAATAATATTTCCATATAAGAGTTAGTTTAATTTAATTGGCCAAATTACATTACATTTAAGGTGCAGTGTTATGAAATTGATAAAATCACAAACAGATGTTACCTTCTTTTTTTCTGGCAAATCATTATAATCCTTAGCAAGCAATTTCATGATGTTCTGTTTAGACATTTCTGGATGTTTTTGCTGAGCAACAGCAAATTTTTCTTGTTGATAATAGAACATTGCAGATAAGGGTTTTTTAGGTCTAGCACCATCAATTGCTTCCAATTCAGAAATATCATTATTAATAGTTTCTATAACTACATGGTTTGCTGGCTTTTTCTTGCTCGAAGGCTTTGTTTCATTTTCAAGTTTAGCTCTTTCATTATCAGGCAAATTATTGAGGTATGCAGCATATTCTTGTTTATATTTGGCTATAGCCTGTAATATAGTATTAAAAATTTTAAAGAATAAATAAAAATTGATGAAGAATAACAGTATAATGAAAAAGTTTTTGAGAATTTTCCCACAATTTGAATTTTTAAGTTGATGAAATAAAAACAAATACTTAAAGTAATAAAAACTTTTATTATATGTTTCAATGAAAATTTTACTAATAAGGAATACAAAGTTATACATAAAATTTTTAAAATAAATTTTTAATTTAATTGCTATTCCAATTATTGAATCCAAGAGCAATTTTTTTTTTTTTACTTAAATAAGGCCCCTTTAAAAAAGTTAACATTTTTTTAGAAACTTTCTCCTCAAAGATGTAAGGATTTAGAGGTTTATATGAGAATAATATGTTTACCATACAGATTTTTATATTTAACTATGAATCATACTTCAAAGATATTTATATTTCATTCCGCAAACAAAAACAAAAAAATATATTAATGCATAAACATAGTTGTTTTTCAAATTTTGCAGTTAAATTTTGTCAGATACTTTAGAATTATTTTCTACAGAAAATATGAAAAATGAACCTTAAATGTCTATAAACATAATTATATTATTACAATCTTTAGTATATAAAACTTTCCTTACAATTTGAGCCTGCTTGTTGAGATTCTCCCGTTCTGCTTCAGATAAAGTTTTCCACATTCTTGATATTTCTCCCATTTTGGATTTGGATGGAAGATCTTTTAATTCTCGTAGCTTAATACGTGAGTATAAACTGTATCCTGAGCTATAATGTTGATAAAAATAATTAGTAAAAAATAACAAAATTCGAAACAATGCAACAAATTTGGATTTCAACATTAGTAAATATTAAACTATAAATATCAGCATCATCCTCCCATTAAAAAGAAAAGTGAAAATCACTTCATATTAAAATCGCACAAAAAAAAATGAAAATCGCACAAGCATTAAAAAATAACATTATATGGAACATATATTCGCCATAACAAAAAAAAAAAAAAAAAAAAAAAAAAAAAAAAAAAAAGGCACAAAATAATTGTATCGAAAGAGGGCACCTTCTTTATTACTCTTAATTTGAAAACAGGACATTTACAAATCCCAAGCTTTATGAATGGCTGTGAAATAAATTATTAAACTCATGATATGTTTATAAATTAACATGAAGAGAAAATAGTAATAATACTATCCAGATAATTATATTAATCTTGGGAATGATTTTTAGAGAAAAAAGGATATCTTGTCAAAGATTAAATTAATTTTTTTAAAAAAAATCCTATGGAGTCTTTAACAACAAAGAAACAAACAATACAATTATGAAATGAAAGATATAATACAGATAGGTTGAAGCAAACCAACTGTAAATTGATTTGCACTATTCTTCACAATGGAACAAATTTTAAAAATTAATCCAGAGTGTGCTTAACAAAGTAACTTATGTTTCCTCTTCCGCATATTAATTGTTTCATTAGTAATTGACAATATTATCAGAGTGATAATATTGTCCCACAAAAACTTTTTTCTGTGTAAAATCAGTCCCAATTGTATTTCTCAAAATAAGAGCTTCCTTGGATGAAAGAGAAAACAAAACATTCATAAGTTTTGTAATTTGAAACTTAAACAAAGATTTTCCAGCCGTAACATCTACAAATTACTTAATTTTCCTAATATTATGTAATTCCTAAATGCAAAACAAGCTGTATACAATTTACCAAATTTTTACAATACAAAATATATTTTTCACACTTAACACAAGGTATGTGCCAGAATGTGTTTCATACACAAAGGATTACTGCTGGATTTTGTATGCTAGGGTATAAATGCATAGGATTTTTTAACATAGGATTCATTACTTAAGATTTTGTCAACCAAATATATGGAATACTAACAAATAAAGTTGTTAATAAAAATGGTATTTAATAAACTTGGGAGAAAAAAAATAGCAATTGTTCTCATAAAAAAACAAAATTATTAAATACATAAATAAAGATGTTTTGTGTAAAGATTAACAAAGATATACACCTGTATCCATTTATAAATATTTTTAAAAATTAACTGTTTCTGTGATTAATAGGAAATACAGAAATTTGTATGCAATAAAAGGAGGTACAGTTTTTTTTAGTGGCTTTTCTTGGAACAAAATAATATTAATTAAAAGTATTTGGTACCTGTTGCTGAGCTCATGGCAGAATCACTGATCATAAATAAAATTAATAGATCACATGTTTTAGTCCAAAAAAGATGCAATTAAAATTAAGCAATAGATAATGCAAATAAATTTTTTTTCATTATCTGTAAAATATTCATCATTTGTATATTGGAACTAAAAGCTATAATATGCAATTACTTCCTACTTGCGAACCAATTTTATAACAGTTAAATTTAGCATTAAATGCATAAACATTTCAAAGAAGAAATATAAAATTATCCCATTTTAAATAATGACTAACATTTATTTTAAAACCAATAAATTACTGAATAAAGAGTTGAAGATCCATTTAAAATTGTACTATTTTCTCGAAATTTTTGTTAGTCTTTAAGTTAACCAAACACAGTGATAAATACATGCATATGATATTAATACACTTATTTCAACTGTTTTATTGTAAACAGAAAAGGTCCTAAAACTTAATTATAAAAGATTCAAAGATCAAGTAACTGAAATCAATTTACTCACCCAAATTTATTAAATTTTATATTTCTACTAATTACACGGATGTTTTTTTTTTTTTTATTGGCAAAAACTTTTTCTTCAAAAATAACAAGATTTCACCAAAATATATAAAAACCACTGCAGATAAGCCATTTCTTATTTTAAAATATGGAGCTGTTTTGAAGATAACTATGTTTTTCCCAAAAGATTATATTTTGATATAACATAATCAACAATTATTTACATCCCATAATTTATTGACAGATAATAAGCAAAATAATCTTAAGTACTGCATTTAAAATAGAAATTTAAAACTATTATTTTAACTAAAGGAAATATATACTTTGGAGGTCTTTCCGGTTTGCCATCACATCTATCTTTTAATTCTTTCTCAGCTTTGCTTAACACAGCTTTTAGAGGCTCAGGATGGAAATCAGGATGCTCACTACGATATTTTTCAACTTCAGCCTAAAAGAAAAGCAATAATAAAAATATAAACTTTTCACATAAGTTGATATTGTACTACTACAAATGTTAACAGTTGACATACTCCATAACGCTGTTCATCTTGAATAGCTTTCCTTATCCATTTCACTTTTTTGTTGTCATTTAATCCACTCCAAATCTTTCGTAGCTTTTCCATTGCTTCTCGTTTCTCAATCTAAGGGAGAGAAAGTTCAAATTTTTAATAACGAAAAAATAAATTAAACATTTTTTAAAAATTCCCTGTTTAGAACAGAGGTTCAAATATTACATAAGAAATATAAATAAGGTGATAGTCAGCAGTACATGAAAATTTTATACAAAACAAAGTACTTGATTGTGTAAAAATCTTTGACCATTAAATCTTAAAACTATTCTAACAATTATTAATATGAAAAAAAATTATTATAAACAACACAAAATTACAATAAAAACCTGGCACCTTTATTTCAACATTTGTACCATAAGGAAATAAATTAACGATTACGAGTACTTCCACGAAAAATGCAGCAATTTTAAGACTCTAAATGATAGTTTGAAATTTAATTGAAGGAATAAAATGTATTTAAGAAATTTTGAAAACAATGAAATTGGTACCGAATTGAATTCTGATTTCTTCAGTCGATCATTTACAAAAATATTAAAGGCATTCAAAGGCTTGTCAGGTCCTTCAGAGTTGGAAGCTTGTTGCTTCATTTCAGGAGTGGGAAACTGTTCAGGATGACACCTCCTATTAACAAATATAATAATTTTTAACATTAACATAAGTCTTTTTCAAAATTTGTTGTAACAACTGTATAATTAGGATACAAAAGCAAAATATATAGAGAACAAGCCATTTTAATATCAAACATTCACAAAAATTGTTTTTTCATATATCAGTATAATAATTGCTACCACATTAAATATGTTAAAATATTTAAATTATGTTGCTTACTTTTTAAAAGTATAAAATGCTCCATTTAACAGGAAAATATTTCTTTTAACCTCTTAGCGACCAATGCCTTGCCAGAGTGATGCAACGATTCCACTCTTACCAGCCCAATGTCACTTCAACATGAAGAGCTCTGATTAATATGGTGGGCCCAGCATTGCGTATTTGTAACTGGGAAATGGAATGTTTTACTTGAATTTTTAAATGTTACTAGATGGCACTAAATTGCAACAGTTTTCTCAACAGTTGAATCTCGCAACATTTGATATTCATATAGGAATGTATTACTTTCTGTTTAGAGCTTCTTCTTTTTTTTTTTTTTTTTTTTTAAATATTTGATACATTTATTGGTGTAAACGAACTGAGAAACGCAGCTCATTAAAAGTGCATTTGGTAGTTAAAGGGACATCAGCATCCTTATTTATTTCTTTGCTGTTTTCGTTAGAATATGGAGAAGTGCATCCAGCTGACTATTTGCAGAGGTGAGGGTGAAATACTAATGGGCGTATTCTGTAGAAATTGCAGGATATGTGGAGGGGTTATATTCAATTTCATGGCTAAAAGAGCGAGACACCTATCTGAGAACGAAATACGTAAAATTATGAATGAAGGCGATTCTGAGATAAGTGAAGATAGTGATAGTAGTAATTACTATGAATCAGAAGGTTTGTTTCCTCCAATACAGAACATAAAATTATGACGAGTTACCATTACATACTTGCCCTGAACCTGCAGTTAGTTGGTCTTCTGAAATAAAATCACTTCCAAAAATTGACTTTTCAGTGAGAACTGGACAAAATTTAAACAGTGTGAAAACAGAGAATGAACTGGATTTTTTAAATCTCTTTTTTGATTACAAAATTACAGATGTCATTGTGGATGAAACAAATGGTTTTGCACAGAAAATGTAGTTATGCAAAACAATTCAATGAATTTATTTGCATTTAAGGAGAAAAAGAAAAGTGTGTTGAGGTTATCAGCAATACACAATGCTATTGCACCAATAGGTAAAAAAGACTAAAAAACTGGAAAGGACATTTTGAAGCCACTCTGTATAGTACAATCAAAATATGGGAGGTGTTGACACAGGTGATTCTATCATTCATCATTATCCAGGTTTTAGAAAAACAGTGAAACGGTATAAAAAACTGTTTTCTTGGATAGTTAGATATGACATTTCTGAATGCAAACATAACATATTCTAAAGTAGAAGGTGAAAAAATATCTGCATTGGAATTCAGATCCAGAGTTATTCACCAGATAATAGAAAAGTTTGCAAAACCAAGAAACTTAAAAATTGGCCCAAAAACACCAGGCATTCGACCAATCCATTTACCAGGAAAACATTTTCCGAAATTTTACATCAACGAGAAAAATAATAAAGGTAGAAGGAGGTATGTTGTGAGCACAAAAAACAAAGAAAAGTGAAAGCACATTGTATTACGTAAATATACAATGTAGGACTGCGTGTCAATCCTTGTTTTGAACTAAATCACACACAACAGAATTTTTTAAATTGGAATTTTATTATATACAAATTATTATTGCTTAATATCCTTTTTATAAATTTCATACATTATTTTTGTGTGCATAGTCATAATTCTAGTATTGTGCATATTTAATAAATTTCTATTAATGTTATAGTAGTAGTATAATATATATTATTTATAAAATGTAAAATTGCAGTCATTATATTAATTGCTAATTTTATAGTTTTTTTCTTTTTTTGGTAGGATTAGGTTTAATTGCTTTAAATGCTTGGACCGGCGGTGACATTCAGTTTCAGAGCGTTCGGTACGGGAACTGCGCTTCCTTCCTGGCATGCTGGTCCTCAAGGGGTTAAAATTAAATTTTCCCATAGTTAAAAAACCTTTTTAATCATAATAAATTACAAGAATTAAATGACAAATTTTAGAATCTCACACTGCCATATTAAAATAAACTGAAAATGAATAGCTTCTAATAAAATGAACTGTGTACATAAAAAAAACCTATCAAATACACTTAACATACTTAAATTTTTCCAATTCCTGCTTATAAACTTCATTTTCTTTTTCATATGCTTCTCTGTACTTTTGCTGTAAAAAAAAAAACCAAGTATTAATATCAATTTTATAATTCCAAAATAAACTTATCCAACTTTTACAATAAAAATTACGAATAAAAGCTATAATAAGGTTTTACTCAAGAAGAGTGAGTGAATGTGGGTTGATGGCCCAACCACCAAAACTGGCTATGCGGAGCCAAGCATTTGCTGACAACTTAAGGTTTTTTTAATGAAATTAAACTAAATAAAGGGGCTTACTCTTGGTTAGTTTAATCAGATTCTCTGTACAGTCTTTGTCAGTACAAATTTGCCCTACCTGCCAAATATTCCAACATGCTTGTCTTCTGAAGTAAAGTATTTTAGTTTGCAGAACACATTATTTAAATTATATTGAAAGCATAAAGTCATGGTTGTTTTGGACAAAGGTTGATCTACAGCTGTATACACAAGTACCAATAGTAACACATTTCATAATTTTCTGTATCTCTTATCAGTCAAGTAATAATAAATTTCATTTAATGATCCTCTGTTGCAAATGTTGGATTCAGATGACCTATAAAAGCTTAAAACTGATATGAGATTAAAAATGTTAATTTAACTACATTTTAATTAATAACATTTTTCAAAATGTGTGTTGTTTCAAAAATTAATGAAATTTTATCTTTATAATTAAATAAAAAAAAATTATGAAAATTATTTTACTTTTAATCATACATTAAAATTAGTAATCTAGTGTTATTTCAACACTATACAAATAAAATCAGTAGCAGTTTTGACTTCACAATTGAAATATCACATGTTATATTAGAGCTATGTAACAAGGAGTACTAAATAGACTGATAGTTTACTAAGTAAAAACTAAACAAAATATTAAAGAATTTATCAATTTTCTTTTAACTACCAAAATAAAGATTGAAAATGTTTCATTGTTGTCCCTGAAAAAGATTTATATCTATGCAGTTTCTACCTAATTTTATGCAGTTAGGGTTTATCTTGCTCTAATATCACTGAAGATTGACTCAAACTAGGAAAAACTTTTTTAGACATATTCCAATACTTATATAAATACACGATTATATTAAACATATCCATTTATTTTACTGAGTCCATAAAATTTTGAAGCATTCAAAAATATGCAATTTTTCAATTTGACAGGTTAAGTTACACAAATTGTGGAACAAATATTTTGATATACAAGAAAAACATGGTTTGAGTCTAACATAAATAGGTTACATAAAATATATCAGTTTTATATGACAGTGATATTGGAATATAATATTACTATATGAGTATTCTTTTACCTGAAAAGTTTCTGTAATACAGGTTCTATTCTTTAACATTAGAAAAATCTGCATAATTTTAATCAGTCTAAAGACTGGTGATGGTCTATCTGATTTACTATTATATATATTATATATATATATATTGTATTCTGATATTTATTCTTCTACTTGTTCTATTACTTTTTGCTCATTTTTAAATCCATGTACAGAACTTTTGTTATTTAACACATTTTCAATTACCTATTACATTGTGTTTATTAAGATAAAAACCTGTTGTATGTAAGTAATTAAAAACAAAGTAAATTTGAATTTCAAATAGAGCAATAATAAAATTAATAAATTAAAATTTCTCATCCCCCCCCCCCTCAAATCAGACCCTTTAACTGGCAATAAAAGTTTTTAACAACAGTTAACATACATTTATTTACACAAAAGAGAAACCTGATATCTGCCCACAAAAATAATTCAAAACCAAGAGAAAATCAATTTTGTTTTGAATTTTTTTTCCAAATACATTGAATAAATATTCCTTTTTGATACAAAAATTATAAATGAAAACAATTCATTTATACTATATGATGAAAAAAGTTTACCTTTTTCTTTTCAGGTAACTGAGAAAATTTTTTTGATAACAACTTTGCAAGATCTGTCATAGACATTTCAGGATTATCCTTACTGTACTTTTCCCTTTTTTCTAGAAAGTAGCGGAAATAAGGAGTAAGAGGTTTCTTTGGCATTTCTGGATGTTTCTACAAAATAATTTGAAAACTTAATGAAATTATTTGTAAAACTATTAAACACTTTTTCCCATAGATAAAAACATCTAAGGAAATGCTTGTTATAGTCATACATAAATTAATCCCTTTCATAATATACATGAGAAATAATCATACATGCAATACCTGCTTCTTAGAAGAGCTGTATGAAGCCCATGGATGTTTCAACCATGCTTTTGCATCAGTTACCATATCTGTCAATGTGCGGAAGCGACGCAACTATGTGGAAAAAACAGATAATTTTATAAAATGTAAGAATTTTATATTTGCATCGTCATAAAGCATACAAACAAATATTCAACTGGTATCCTATGAAAAATTATTGAAATATTACATAACAAATACTAATTATTTCATATAATTATTTACATAACTAATTAAACTAACATGAATTTGTTACATGTTACTCAAATAAAAATCAATCTTAACTTTTAGTACAATAATACCTACTTTCGTCACAATTTGCATCCATTTTTCTTTACATTGAGCTGCTGTGTACTGGCCAAATCTCACTTTCTCCCAATCTAACTTATCTATGAGAGTTGAATATTTCACATTATCATTACGTGGCAGACAGGCAGACAAATTTGTTATAAGTTGTGTTAACTCTTCTGATGTCCAATTGAAAACAAGCACTGAAACATAAAAAAAAAAAATCATTAAATTTTTTTTAAGAAAATCAAATACCATTTTGCAACAAGCCAACAATTATAAAATAGAAAGGAAAAGAAGAAAAAAAAACATTCAAGGAATAACTAATAATTACTAAAGATCAATTAGTATTCCATAAAAATATGATATGTGAAAAAAATTCTTAAGTTACAACAATATAGATTGATATGAATGTAAATTTAAAAAATAAAAAATAATTTCAAATTGCTAATCATAACAAAATATAACAATGTGATGGAAAACTCCAATATTTTTACTGCAATACAAAAAAGAAATACAGATCTTTTTAATACAACTTCTCATTGGGACCTTTTACAGAAAATTTTAAATATACTGATATGCCAGCAACAATATTACATACCTTGCTTTGTGCCTAAATTTTCTTTATCATGATTTTCAGATTCATTGACTTTATGAGCAACTGTAACTAAAATAAATATCCAAGTTATTTTTAGAAAATTCTGACAATTGAAACAATTTTCAAAGATAAAGATAAAAACCCTTATTCAATATAATCAATGCCTTCCAACCTAGCTTTTAGAATAAAAATGTTTATATAATTATATTCATTCTATATCATGATACTACATGATAGTACATGATTTGTGATATGCACATATTTTTTTAGTACATCGATAACAATTTTTTTTAATGACTAAGTTCTATCATTTAAAGATACACAAACACGTCAAAGAGAAATTTAAAGAGTATTTTTTTCTTCAAAATCAAGCCATTAATAGAAATTATAATGCATGAATATCCAAAACCATGCCAGTAAAACATTTTTCAATGCACCATACAGGAATATCTAGAAATACTAGCTTTTTAAAAGCTTTTCCAGTTTTAAAATTTAAATCAAAAAAACTGTCTTTAATTAGAATATAATTCATTGAATTCCAAGATCAACTAACTGCTAAGAAATTATCTATATTTCTAATAATTTTCACCAACTTAAAAAGAAACACCTTTTCCAACATCCAAATTGAAAGCAATAATAAGTACCAATGTAAAACAGCATTGAAATATTTATTGAATCAGTTCAAATCGGGAATAAGATGTCCCCTAGGAGATTGGCGAAGAAACTTGGCGACTTCCTAGATAGGTTGCCAAACGTGCGTGACTTAAGCATTGAGTATGCTTAGGGTTACCATGACCTAAATCGCTAATTATTGCTCCCAAAAGTTGCCAATCACCTAGGGGACACCCTATTCCTGATTTGAACCATTGAATCAAATTCAAATCCCTTTTATCATTTGAAAACAAGTGTTAGACATGTTTTAATAATGATTGAAGAAAAAGGAATATGAATGGTAAAATACTGTGGATAAAAGGTTTTGTGATTGAATGTTTATTAAATATTTACTCAGGAGCAATACAAGGACTATTGCCAATACACCCTGTAATTTTGAACTTAATCAAATGGCAAAGGCAAAACTTGAACTGGCACTTCCCACTACAAACTTTAAAACCATACAAACAGGAAGGCTTAGAATTTTGACAGATTTAATGTGCATCAGCATCACTATACAGCGGATCATGTGGTATCAGAATTCACACTCATGACTCAACAGAAAGAAAGCTGGCCACAAATTTACAATCATGTCCAATCAAGTACTGTGTCATTAAAAAATTTAGTATGTGGAAATCTAAGGATAAAACTTGGGGAAATTTTCAAACTCCAAAGAGAAAAATAGTGTTGTTTTGAGCACCTTCCAAAATGCACAAAAATAAAAATGAACATCAGGTTTGAGTTTTAACAAGACTTCTTTATAACCACCAAAAAATATGCTGGATTGGCTGGTAGAATCTGTAATGATGAGGATGACATGAGAAATGATATTTCAGGTTCCTAACTTCCACATCACATCTTGTAATGATTTTGAGATTAGAATTACATTTAATATGTAGCTATTAACCTTTCAATGGTTATGAACAAACCCAGCTCATCAACCAAATAGAATGCCATAATGGACATTGATGAGTTCAGCTCATCCTAAGTTTTTGGACCCAAATGGTTGCAGCCGAACCCTACCTATTTTTGTGAAGGGAAACTTTTCCCAAATGGATACTGACAAGACGAGTTCATCTGCATATATTACTCTGTGCTATTTAATCTAGTTATTTTTCTTGTGTAACTTGGCAGGAGTTTGTGACAGAAAAATGGCACATTTAATGTAAAGACTGTAATGCTCCATTATGTGCAATTCCATGTTTTAATGTGTATCACACACAGAAAGAATTTTAGATAAATTAACAATTTAAAAAAAGCTTTACTTCTTAAAGCTTAAAAAAGCGTGTATTTAATTAGATATTTTAATTTCATATTTTGCAAACTTATAATTATACTTAGTTTAATAAGTTTGAGTTACAATTGTTGTAAAAATTACATTAATATATCGTAAATAATTGCTTAAAATTCCATATTTAAGAAACTTATATTTGTAATATTTATAATTTAATGAGCTGTGCAAGTTGCAATTGGTCTAAATATTACATTATTATACAGCAAATAATTAAATATTTTTTTAAAATATAATATTTTATTTTAATAAAAATTTAATATAAATTGCTTAAAATTTAATATTTTAAAAACAAATATTTGTAATATTTATCAATTACTGAATTGTTTAAAAGTGCAAGTTACAATTAGTGTAAATATTACATTAATATTCTGCAAATTATTGTTTAAAAACTCAATAGTTTAAAAACAAATATTTGTAATATTTATCATTCACTGAACTGTTTAAAAGTGCAAGTTGTAATTGGTGTAAATATTCTTAAAAATAATTCTTCAAAAACTATCTTTTAAAAGCAAGCGAGCTACCTGTAACACAGTTGGATTTAGTTTAGTTTTTTAACATCACACTAGAAGCAACATGAGGGCTATTGGCAATGGACCTCATAATTTTAAACCTCGGTCAAATGACGAGGATGACGCTTGAGCTGGCATCCCCCTCTCTTAACTTCCACACCACACTAACGGGAGGACTTCGGGCCCTGACAGATTTAACGTGCATCAGCCCCAGCTACACAGCTAGTCTTTAGTAGCCAAGGATTAAACCCGCGACTGAACGAAACCCGCAAGACACGAATCTGAAACCATGACCACAAGTGACATTTTCGAAGACCACTAGGGAGAAAAAGGCTGCCACTTTCAGCGACCATTTGACCATAGCGCTGCACGTCATAGGAGAGCAAAAACTGCTGATTTGCCTAACCATCAAAGGGTTAATACTATTATTCTGCATAATGAATCTTTAATACAATAAAGGCTTGAAAAAACTAGTAGCTCAACATCAAAATCACATTCTACAAAACCAATGACCATAATCACTGGGCTACCACTGCCAAAGGACACAGAAAATTTTTAAAATACAAAATACAATATTATAAATTCAAGCCTCTATTGTAACATAGTTGTAAATTATATATATATATTTTTTTTTTCAATGCTGTCATTTTGGTCTTCTGAGAAATTAGTTGATTTCTTTACTCGAGTCTTCTGCTCCTTTTTTAATTGTAAATTAAAACACAATTCGAAGCAATCAATTTTTTAAAAAAATTTATTGATATTGCAATATAACTGCAAATGTTTTTTTAATACATTTCAGTTGTATTAGTTGAATTACAAAGCAGTCATTACTTAAATTAGAAATACTCTTTTCTTTTCTAATTGTAAAGATTTTGAGATATTTATCTCAGTATTTACAAAACTTTTTTAAAAAATTATCTGAACCCCTGATTAATACATGATTACTAATTCAGGGTTCAGATACAAGTTACTTTACAATTCACAAAATTTACGGCACATTAATACTTTTTAAGTGTTTTGTCAAAAATGACAGAGCTGCAGCACTCTTCAACAACAACAACAGATTTTAAAATGCCTTTTTAGCTTGAAGAGAAGTTTCTTTTGGTTTAGTTGATAAGAGAGAGTAGCAAAAAGTCATAGGACAACTTTTCTTCAGACTCCATAGTCAAGGGTTTAAAGCATCAATAGCACTCCAAGGTCAACTATCTTCCTCTGCCACTGGATAGGAAAACATCTCTCAATGAGGCAAGGAAAAGATATAATGCTGAAGTGGTGATCCAGGACTTGATGGCAGCACAGCCTAGAACTACTAGTTGCATATGCCTTAACACAAAAACTTGCCTTTAGTTGTCTAATTAAGACAATCATGCATAAATCACAACTGTGATACACTGGCTATGGTGCACACGTCAAAGAGACCCGCCACTCAAGTATAGAAAGCCAATAACGCCAAATGGGAACTGCCCAAAACAAAACTAAATACAACAGGCAGGGGATGTATGACAATTATAGTAATGGCTGAAAAAATTATCTTCTCTACAAATATTTTTTAGAATGTTTCTCTTCATATCATCATGATGATACTGGAGAGAAAGTATACAGCAGCTCTCTTTAACAACAATGCCAGAAGTTAACTACAGCAAAAGAGAGCCTCTTTTGGTCTAGTTGGTAAAAGGACAGCTAAAAGCAACCAGTCAACTTTTCTACGCACCCAGTAGTTAAAGGTTCAAAATGCCACCAACACTTAAAGGTCAACTGATTTCTCTCACCACAAGGTTGAAAACATCTAACACTGAAACAGATTAATTTCCAAAAGTGAGTACTATTTTTTTTCCAAATTAAAATCAATCTTTTAGGAAAAAAGGACATTTATTCCCTTTTTAAAAAATGGGGCTCTGGAGCTTGTAGATTATTGAGCCATCAGAGTTTGACTTCTCATGACTGTAAAGTTCCTTTCACACACTACTCCTCTTATTCAGTCGATGGATCAATACCTGTCATCATTAATTTAAAGAAACTCTACACTAAAGCAACATTCCAGAAGTTCTTTGAAATGACCTTTCACACAGAATTAAGACTGAGATAGTTTTACAAAGATCATTTCATTATGACCCATTACACACCTCTTGTTGACAACTGATTATTTATTAACATCACACCAGTAAACAAAACAAGGGCTATTTGCAACAAATTGCATAGTTTTGTGCAATTTGTTGCAAGGACAATACTTCTCATGTGACAAGGACAATACTTTTTTCACCCAACTTCCACATGACCCTATTACAAAGACTTTTGAGGCTGTGGTAGCCTAGTGGTCAAGGTCATGGACTCGCAGCTGGCTGGCGGTTTTTGTTCAGTCACGGGTTCGATCCTTGGCCACCAAAGACCCGTCGTGTAGCCGGGGCTGATGCATGTTAAATCTGTTCGGGGCCCAAAGTCCTCCCCTTGGCGTGGTGTGGATGTTAGGAGAGGGGGGAGCCAGCTCAGGTGTCGTCCTTGTCACTTGACCGTGGTTCAAAATTACGAGGTCCGTCGCCAATAGCCCTCATGTTGCTTCTAGTGCGACGTTAATAAAAACTAAAACAAAGACTTTTGAGCCCTGACAGATTTACAGTTCATTAATATCACACAAACACCATGGCTATAGACAATGGAACTTGTAATTTCCAATATCAGTAACAAGTGATGAAAATGGCATTTGCTCTGACAAATGCAGATGATAACATCTGCTCTGCCCTCTCCAAACTTACACACCAGGCCAATAGGAGGACTTGGTGCTTCAACAGATTTCATGTGCAAAAATCCTGTTACATAAAAAGTTTTTAGTAGCATCAGGATTTGAATCCCTGACTCGAAGGAAACAACATCAGCCATACATTTGTGACAATGACTACTAGATTACCACAGCCACTTAGTGGCATAGAATCTGTGACACAACTGAAACAATGCTTGCCATGAGTTCATGATTACCACAGCTGCCTCTCATTGACAATACTTGGCAGAAAGTTTCCTGTAGTAAATTTAACTCTTTATTCAGAGGAATTTGGTGTTGGAAAAAGGACAAAATGTCTGATAGACCTTGATGAAATTCCTGTGGAGGATAACATTTCTCTGAGGAGGTCCACAAGTCTAGATCTGATATGGAGGAGTACAGGGAAAACTAGACACTGAGGAGTGACAAAAATTTAAGGTAGAGGAGTGCAAGAGAGAGGATAAGATAGATACACTCTCATCAAGTTTGATGGAAGAGATAAAGGGGAAAAAAGCTTACTTCATTAATCAAGAAAAGGTCTAGAAGATGGATAAATGAAAAATTTAGAAGTACCACTTTTACAAAGCCCTATAGCCTTTTCTGGAATGACCAAGCAATCTCCCATTTTTTAAACATCATAAGAAGGCAAAAGCAAGTTTGTTAAACATATTTTTTCAAATATAAGTCAAACCTGAAGATTCTCAACAATGTCTAAGCAAGGAAACAAAAAACTTTAATTCCATTAAATTTAATTTGTTTCACCCAATTGCTTTTCGTATTCATATATTTTAATATGAAGCAGTGTTTGAATAATTTTATACAACCTCATTAATGCATAATATGGCAATAACAATACAGTGTTTTTTTTTCATGGGGACTGATTAATAATTTTCCCTTTTATTTCTCAAGAGAAAAATTTGTTTGGAATACATTTGGATTTGGACTTTGTACATCAATACCAAAATGATGCTTTTTTACATAAATTCTGTTGCTTGAGACTTTTTTTGCATAATTTCTCAGTACCAGGAGATATCCGAATTTTTGTATGGCTTCTATTTGAACAATAATTTTGTTATTTCTTTTGTTACCTGGAAAACTTGCGGAATTTTTTTTTTAAAAGAAATTCAGAAAAATAATACCCATTACAGAGAAAATATATGGCAGAAGAAATCAATCTAATGTACTAAGTTGGCATCACACATGTTTGGTATGCATTTAATGGAAAAGTTTCCAAAGATGGTACCTCATTTGGTACATAATGTACCCCATTAATAGAAAAATTATGTCTGAAAAGACAAAATGTATGTCAAATACTGCAAATATGCACTAAGGACCAAAAGATAGAAGACAGCCTAGTATTGTGTGGAATCTCCTTTTGCCCTATGAAATGCTGCAATTAGTCAGAAGTGCAATAAGTCATCAGAAAATCCTTGAAGACATATTCAGGTGGCTCGATTCTGAAGTGTTGCCAATACAGGAACTGATCTTTCGATCTTGCTCCTTACAATATTCATAAGAGTCATGATCGTAGGATTGACAGGATAGATGTCTAAAGGTGACCAAATCCCATTCACTGGAACTGCCCAGAATGAACTTCAGACCAATCATGAATGATTTTTGAGTCCATGAAAGGCTGCAAATGATCTCCAAATAGCAGAACATAACTTTTTCCAAATCAATGATTGGTCAAATTTGACCAAAAGACATAGCCATACAATGTAAAAACAGCCCACGTCATAACAGTGCTACAATCAAATAGCACAGAACCTTGTTGACACATATTTGCACCACACTTAAAACTTAAAACCAACTCTTACAAACTTTAATCATGATGACTAATCTGACCATGCAACATTTCTCCAGTCCTCTAAGAATTAACTGTTATGTTCACAAACCCTGAAGAGGCACTGCAACTGATGGGCAAATGTAAGTAAAGGCACTTGAATCAGTCTTCTTCTGCCAAATATCAACCACATGAAATTTTATGACTTCACACAGCACTAGTTATGCATCCTACATTGAATGGTGCTGTTATTTGATGTTGATTGTCTAGTAACATTGACTACTCAACGTAGATGTCACAGGTCTGTCATCAAGTAGACATAGCATTGCCCATGGTGGAAAGTGATGCATAAAATCATTTTTTCTTGGTACACTCGATACTATGGATTAAGGAATATTGAATTCCCAAACAATTCCCAATATGGAATACCCTATGCATCTAGATCCAGCTAGCATTATGTGTTCAAAGTCTGCAAACTCCAGTCTCATGAAGATATACGAGGGTGTTCCATTTTTGACCTAACAAAGATACAAGACATTCTTTTTCAATTTTTTTTCCCCTTCAGTCTCCTTGTAAGTCTACACACTTCTCCCAGAGATGCTCCCATCTCTTTAATCCATTCATATAGTACTCTGCATCTTTCTCTACAAAATAATAGAAAACAAAGATGATGGCCTCCTCATTTGACAAAAATCTCTGTCCTCGGAGCACAATTTTTTTTATTAAGATACAAAAAGGAATCACATGGGCTAGATCTGGTGAGTAAGGAGGGTGGTCAAGCAGTTCAAACCATAATTTATGGATTTTCACCAAAGCAACCACTGAGGTGTGAAACTGCCCATTTGTTTTGTTGAAACAGTATTCCCCCCCCCTGCAAATGTGGCAATTTTTCGCAATTTCTGCCTTCAGCTCATCGAATAATGATGTGTAGTATGCTCCTATAACGGTTTTTCCTGTTTGAAGATAGTCATGGATTTATCTTAATCAGCGATTAAGAAAAATCCATGACTATCCCAAAAAACAGTCACCATCCCCTTCGCAGCCAAAAAAACAGTTTTTGCTTTTTTTGGAGCACTGTTCTGACTGTATGTTTCAAATGCTTAATGGTGTAATCAAGTTTCCTCTACAATAATTAATTGGAAATAAAACTCTGATTTATAGCACCTAAACTGCACCAACAGAGCATTGGAAATGTTCATTTGAACGTGTTTTGGGGCTAACATGAGCAAACGTGGCACCTAACGTGCAGACAGCATTCTCTTGCCTAAATCTTGATTCAATATGTGACAAACAAGTTCTTTGGACATAATCAGAGCCTCTGTTAAATCTCTTACTTTAATTTGATGGTTGTCTAGCAACATTTGGTGAACTTTAACAATGTTATCATCAGTGGTTTCAGTTTTTGGACACCTTGAAAGTTCATCTCCCAAGCTGGTGCAGCCATGTTTAAACACAGCAGTCTAAAATTTCAAGGTAATAAATGATGGTGCTTAATGACAGCTCGAAACTCAGTTTTTTCCCTCCCATTTTGACAAAAACGCTCACACGACTCACTCAAACAATTATCAAACAACAACTGTGCTTCCAAAATGGCTGAAATTTTTATGAGCATCAATCGAAAGATGCTCAACCATATTCCCTAGCTTTTATCGACGAGTGCTGCCATCTTCACATTAAGGTCAGAAAATTTTCACATGAATCCCATGAATATAAATGCAAGCCCGCTTAAAAAATCTTTGAAGTCTTTAGCCCAGCAGGCACCTTAACCTTGCAATGGAGACAAAGTAAAAAGCCACACAAAAGATTTATTTTGCCTTTAGCTCTTTATTGCTGCAAATGATTTATTAATCTTAAGAATGGTTAAATTTAATTTGTAGATAGGAAAAAATTCCTCTATGAAAATAAAAATTTTGTCAACTGGGGATTTGGCTTATTTTACTTCAGAAAGGTTTAAAATTTGGAATGCAGTTTTTGAATAGGTAGAAAAGTTTTTATATTTGTTGAGAAATCTTTGGATTCAGAGAAGTTATTGGAGGTATGTGGAGGACTGGTGCTTGTAGAAGTGACTTATGCATAATTAAGTGAAAGAAGATATTATGTTGAGAATGGTTTTTTGGATATTTGTCACAGCTTTAAGTGGTGGTATTGTTTATAGCATAGCTATAATTTTTTTTTTTTTTTTTTGATCAGCCATCCCATGATACCATATATCTAAGAGCTTTCCAATTTATGCAATATTTTTTCTTCATTCTCCCTATGATGCAATTTTTAGTTCTATGATGGCCTTCGCATGCCAGACATCATAATTTTAAGTTACAGTTTTCAGATCTATGGCCTAAAAGCAATAGTTACAGCAAGGACTTGTAAAATTGATTCACTTTAAAGATTCAACTTTGGTTGTAATCAATAGGAATTTATCAATTTTAAAGTATCTTGAAAGTTTTAGGTGTGTTTAATTTGCACTTGGAATATTTTGGTAGAAGTAGCTTTGTAATTAACTTTGTAAGTTGGGTAACTTTTTCAACTATACCACCTTTATTAGTAATTCTTAGGAGATCTTCTGTTTAAGTATCTATTGGTAGTCACTTAAAAATTGTCTAAATAGGGTCAGTTTAGAGTAGTTATAACATAATACTCAACTTCATATTTTCTTAGTAAAAAAAAATTTCTGTATGCCTTATCAATTTACGGAAATTTTTTTATGAATTTGCCAGATAGGTTGTTTTTGACTATTACAAAACTTTTCATAAAGAATTTTTAAGTAATCTCAATAATTAATGTCAATTCACATCAAAACGGATAGTATTTTTGGGATTTTGAGTACTTTTTTTTGAAGGGGCATCAAGTATTTCCTCACTATTCTTATTAACAGTAGTAGTTTCGATTTCTTGAGAATTATGATTTGGCCAGCCAAAGGATTGTGGAAGGACTTTGTATATTGCGATGTTTTCTTTTTGATTCAGTTTTAAATTCTGAGTTATACGGATTTTGGTAAATAAGTGCAGCCCTTTTTCTGGTATTCTTACATGAATTATCAAGGGTTTCATTTAGTTCTTCAGCTTTATTATTAGACTTCTTAGAACTACATTAAGTTTCAAGAAAGTATGAAAAAATTGGGTTATTAAAGAGATCTTTATGAACTAGGCTCACTATGCAGCTAAGAAAGATGAGCTTTTATTCCTTCCATGGATAAATCTATGTAAAGGGTGTTTTTGTCAGTGCCTTGATGTTGAAGTGATGCAGCAAATCTTTGTTGGAATCTGATAATTTCCTATTTCTGTTTTGATTTTCACGAGTTTCGAGTAGTGTTTCATTCTGTTGAACAGAGAGTCATCCTTACAGCTGATCCTTATTTTATTAAGTTCTTCAGATAAGTTCATACTTCTAGCCTGAGTCACTTCCAAAGAAATGAGCACTGAAAAGTACTATTTGGGTCGGATGAAGATGCGATAAAAAATAGCTCAGAAAAGCACATTTGCTCAGTACAGTGTCAGATATGATTTCAACAATATCACAAAAACAGATCCTACTTGATTTTTCACAACTGTAAATAATCAACAAACTTTAGACGAAATCCAAAATAACCTCTACCACTAGGAATCCATTGGTCTGCAATCCAATCTTCAAAACAATCGTCAAAGTCCATAGCTTTATGCTTTTGTATTCAGGGCAATCCTTCCAGTATCCAAATAAATGAAAGCCCAAACAATGCACTGCCTACATATACATTTTTTTTATGTGATGCTATAAGTATCTGAATATTTGTATATTGCTATCTTATCACTTTAGCACTTCAGTGTATGTATAAAAACCTGCGACTAAACAGGTTATGTAAGAGCTTGTTAATAGGTTGTTTCATAAGCAGCAATTAAGTAATAATAAAAAAGAAAAATTAAAATTTATTTTCAGTTCAATTTTAGTGACATACAGCCATCACTTACTGTACGTTATTTTATCAATCATGAAATTAATTTATAATGCATTAATTGTCAGCAAATTTATATTTTTACACAGACAAAAGAAAACGAATGAAAAAAAGAAACGCCTTCCGTATGATTTCAATTTCATTAAAATTTTCCTTTACAAAAATTTAGGCACTTCTGGTAAAAATCAAGTCCATAACTGAATAATTTGATATTACGAGCATATGGCACCAAAAATATGTAAGTTAAGGAAGTGGATAAAACTCTTATTATTCACACAAAAAATGTGCCTGGAAATAACCATTTAGTAACTAAAATTATGGTTTAGGAAATAAGTAGCTTCAAACTCCATCTTGAACCCTATTTAAATGTAAAGACTGCATACAAATCCTCGAAAATAGGATTATTATGCTAGGTTTTGAATTGGTGTTTCGGTTTTAAAAACTTTTCTATGACATTCTTTTTAGCCTGTTATTAATACATTGAATGACAAGTTTGATTTTAATTTTTTGTGCTTTGTATATAACTTTTTCAAAGCTGTCAAGTAAATTTCTTTTTATTGCAATAGTGAATTGAGAATACTAGTTTTGATATCAAAATCTAGCTACATTGTTTATTAAGAACCTGTGATACATCTAAATTACAGTTCTTGCAGAAAACCTAAGATTATTACACAGAATACCTACAAAATATATTTAAATATTTCCAATTTTAAAGCATGCTTCATTTTTCCAGAAAATTTTCAATTTTTCTATGCATGCACTAAAGAGAAGCATTTAACACACTTTCCCACTAGGCTTGAAAGAAAAAAAAATAAAAGTACTGTTACAGATGGGACAGCAAAACAGTACGAGGGCTGACTAACTAGCGCGCGGGAGGAAGCAATTGCTCATCCAGCAGATTCCCCCAATTCTTGCCCCCGAAAAGATGCGATCGATGGTTGTGAAAGCCACCAACCCCTTCAACCTTTAGCCGCTGCCGCCGTTCGGTGGCCCCGGGCCCACCGAAACCGGTTCCCGCTTGCAAGGCAACCGCTGCCACGACCATCGATTGGGGCGGCGCAGCCCTACGACACTCACCCGATTACAGCTGCCCGGCAACCTCCGGGAAGCGTCACCGCCACTACCAGCGCCATTGCTGCTAACCTCTTTGTCTTCAGCCCGTCTGAGCCACGGGGACGCCATCATCTGCACGACTCACAACACTTACTAAGATCACGAATTCAAACATATCGCACAAAATCTATTAGTCATTATTCTGAACAAAAAAGAATCACTTTTGGAAAGTTGATCATTATTTTGAAAAAACTTAAATGTAATCAAATAGACTTGTATCAAATCAAATTTATTTGAGAACAGTTTGTAATATAAAGAAAAAAAAATGCACATAAAAAGTTCGCTACATGATTAGATATGAAGCAGAATACACGAGCCAGATCGTGATCTTAGAAGAAGTAATACACACCCAAAAACCAGGCGATCACTCTTAAAAATGGTTGTTTAGAAGAAGGAAATACAACTTACCATCGTTCTCTTTTCTACCTTTGGATTTGCTAGGTGGAGGGTCGTGAGGTTTGGATTTTTTGGCCGCGACAGGACTCAAATCAGTCGCCTGAACCGGTCCGTTAGCACTCGGATCTGAGGCGGCGGCAGGGAACGGTCGCTTGGACGCCTTTCGACGGCCTGATATTTCCGTAGACGCCATTTTCTACGAAGGGTTGCTGATTCAAGTGGCTATCCGAAATTCCAATGTCGTCCTAAAATGAAACAACAACACTTTGAAGACTGAATGTGTACGATTGCACGTGATTTTTGACCAGCGGTCAAATTTGCGATGATTTCTGACGTTGAGTTCACGTCGGCTAGATAAACTGTCGAGATTCTTACCGCTGAATAAAATCAATGGACGCCAGCTAAAGTAGCGCATGCGCGGTACGCGCAGCCACTCACGGGCAAGTCGAATTGTACACCTTGACTACAGTTGTAAGGTGGGGAGGGTAGTGAATCGGTTGTCTTTGTGACTAGTTATTTCACGGCATTTAAATTCAATCAATTTTTAAAAAATTTCACGCAGAATTTTTTTTTTTCAAGTGCCTCCAAATGTCATTAATATTTGTTTTGTGTCAAAATCGCCCACAACACTATACTTCATGATCGGAAAGCAGGGTTAAGTGTTTCAGAACATTTTGTCCCATTCACGGCATCTGTATGGGATGGTTACAGTATATTTTCAGAAACTTCATCGTGTTTTAATCGTTACAAACATGTTGTTTGAACGAACTGTTGTGCATTTTTTACAGGAATTCCAAATGGTTCGTTGTTAGTTTATTGATTTTTTTTTTCTTAACAGGTAATTTTAAGAGTATGTATTTTTTCTACCGTAAGTGAAATACAATTATTCTAATAGTTTTATTTTTAAATACTCTGAAGTTTATGCTTTAAAAATGGAACAAATCATAGAAAACTATTAAAATCAGACAGGGATAAGTCATGTCCATGATATTGTAATTTCATTGCAGAAAGTAATTTTATTTATATTAAGAAATCGAAATTTAAAGCGACTTGAGCAAAGCTTTTAAAAAACATATTTTCTGACCTGATATATTTAGTAAGATCAAAAGGAAAGAAAAAAACTACGGAACTAATACAAACTAAGAAAATTTCAAAACGTCAATAAAGGAATATCACTATGTATGTTATCAAATAAATTTTATTTTCTAAAAAAAACCCCATCTTGATTCTATTTTCTTTTGTAATATTAGATTCATACCAAATGAATCTAGAATTAAAAAATTATACAATTGAGTAGATCAAATGTAGGTCTTGGTAGCCTAACAGTAGATTCACAGCTAGCAATTTTATCAAAGACCATCATGAATTATGAAAGCTATTGTGATAGGACTCAAAGCCGTCACATGATGTTGTGTGGAGATTTGGAGAATTAGGTATCACCCTTGTCATCTCTATCTGTCCACGATTCAAAATAACGAAGACTCCTGCCAGTAACTCTGGTTCTGCATTAGTTAGAACAAAAAAAAAAGGGGGGGAAGGTGAATGGATGACCTCTTAGAGCCATTAGTATGGAGTATTTATTCTTATCAGATTTCTTCAACCGAAGTAAGCAACAGGAAAACTCTTTAACAAAAATAATAATGATAATCTAATTTTTTGTACCATTTAAAATAATTGTCATAGACAATTTTTACATTTTTCAAAAAAAATCAATAAATTTCGCAATTGTTTGAAGAGTCCTCAAAAATTTTTTAATGTTTCATATTTTCATAAATACAGAAAATGCTGAAATAAAATTTTATTTGTTAACAAAAATTTATTTTTTCCTCAGAAAATTTTTGTCACGAAAATCAAGTAAAAAGATGTTTTTTTATTATTTTTTTTTTTAAAAAATTTTAAAAAATTTTTTATATTTTTTTTTTTTTTTTTTTTTTTCTTCTTCTTCTTAATCCTGTAATATATATGTTATATTTTTAATCTCTAAAATTTTTGTTCAATTCTTTAAATATTTTTTTTCTTATCTTTGTGTAATTTTTCTTTTTTTCCTTAACAAAATGCTTTTTTTTTTTTTAATTTTATGGAGTTTATTTTTCTGTTTTTAATACCTTGATTTTTTTTTATTTATTTTCTTTCATCTTTATATGCCCTGAAAATATTGTTGTATATTTCTTTTTAATCTTTGATAAATTTTCTTCTATTTTTTTTAATTGTAATAACTTTTTTACAGTTCTACGAAATTCTAAAGCAAAACAGTGGCCGCGGTGTCATGATTTCGGATTCGTGGCCGGCTGTTTTCGTTCAGTCGCATTTTCGAGCCTTGGCCGCTAAAGACCCGCCGTGTAGCCGGGGCTGATGCGCGTTAAATCTGTCGGGTCTAGAGTCCTCCCGTTGTCGTGGTGTGGAAGTTAGGAGAGGAGGGAGTGCCAGTTCAGTTGTCGTCCTTGTCACTAGACCCAGGCTCAAAATTATGAGGTCTGTCACCAATAGCCTTCGTGTTGCTTCTAGGGCGGTGTTAATAAACGCTAAAGTAAGGCATATAAATACTTTTTCTTGAAAATTAATGCTTCATGTAATGCCACAAATAAATGAATATTTGACACACACAACCATAAAATATAATTTCTTAAATTAAGACTTAGAATGCATTAAATTATGAATTTATTACTAAAACAGCATACTTGAACAGAAATTTATTTTCTTGAATTAACTAGTTTCTCTATATTTTAACGCAAATGTTTGTTACGCAGAAAATTCATATCGACGTTGTAATTTATACTATCGCTCAATATTGTATAACGTACGGTTCACTTAACCTTCGGTTTAAAAACTATGGTCCCCGACTACCGAGAGTGTTAACAGGATCAGACGGTACATTAAGTTGCAAAAAGAATGGAATACTGGGAATGTTTCAATCAAAAGTCGTTGAGTGGAATGGATTAAAAACTTCCATACAAATAATTTTAATCATACGAGATTTCGCATAACTATGCTGAATGTATTTTATGTCTACACAGCAACAATGTATCAGTTGAAAGGTCTTTTCTCTCACGAATAAGCTGTGAGCGTGCGAAAGAACACAATTATAAGTCACAGTTCTTGAAACAATGTTAATTACCAAAGTAAATTTTAAGAAACCCAGCCAAGAATTCCATTCTTATTTCAAATCGACACCAAAAATACTTAAGCGAATTCGCTCTTCAGATAAGAATACATATATTACTTGTTTTCCCATGTTTCCATTTCAGTTCTTTTCATTAAAAAATAAATACTATGAAGGGGGGGATACATTCTCATCATAATAAACTTACTATACCTTAAAGTTAAGAGATGTTCCATTTTGAGGGGGGAAGGACAAATGATGAAATTATATATAACCCATGTTTCATCTGCATTTTGATGGCAAATGAATTTATAACTTGATGTATAAAAGCGTAAAATTTAAAATGACTTTTTTTTAATTATATACCTCTAAATCTCTTCACATATTTAGTTTTGTTTCTGCATAACGTTATTCTAGAACTACACAAGGAATTTTGGGGATGGGCTTCATAATTCTAAACATGGGTCAATTGACGATGAAAACAATGCACTTTCTTAACTTCCGAACCATAACACGTGAAGACTTTGAGGCTTATTCCTATTTAACATGCACAGCCGCGGCTACAAAATGGTCATGGCATCAAGCTCATGACCGGAGCTGTTTTCATCGAGTCGTGGATTCAAGTTCTGATTCTACCAAAGGCCCGTCATGTAGCAGGGTTGATGCATGTTAAATTTCAAGGCTCAGAATCCTCACGTTGGCGTGTGTGGATATGGAGAATGGTGTACGAGCTCAGATATCATCTTCATGGTTCTAATTTAAGAGATCCGTCACCAATAGTCATCGTGTTGCTACAACACGCAATAAGGCTTATTTTCATTTAACGTGCAGCAGTCTTAATTATTTCATACCATGCCCTTTGATGGATTTAGAAATGCGAATTTACATTTTCACTTAAGCACTCCTGGCCAGAAAACGCAGGACTGTTCATACTGAGCTACCACGGCCTTCGAAGTTTCTAAAATAACAGATGTTTATTGACTGCATATGAATATAAAATTGGAATCTACTCTTTCCCAGCATCAGAGTCTTTGATATAATAGTTAGATTAACGCAATGCTGTTAGAAAATGTTTCGAATGTGTCTCAAAAGAAGAATGCGTGTCATTTCCACTATCCACTCTTTTAAGTTTTTGTATGAAAGCACTATATATTCTTCTGATTGCAAGCTCATTCTTATGAAAGGAAATAGCAGGTAAATTTTCGATGTTACTTCACATTCCGCTGAAAATTTACGTACCTGCATTCCATTACTGTTTTATTTTTAAATAAAGGCATCCACTAAGGAGAAGGGCACGTGAGAATGGAACGGGGAGTCATATTAATTAAAGAAAAAAAAAAAACTTTCATTAGAGACTTTTTCACAAAATAAAAAGGAAATGACTAAAAACTGAGTGTTTAACGATTTTGTTTATGTTATTACCTTGTTAACTAAAGAGAAAGATAAATTTTATATCGCTTTGGAGTAACTGTCCACAGAAAACTTTAATTCCATGTACTAGGTTCAGCCATTCGTTGATGATACTCATTTTCTACACACAAAATCCCCCCCCCCCCCAGTTGTTAGATAGATAGTAACTTCATTATTATTATCCAATAGAAATGACTATATGATTCTCACCTTCAACTAACCT
The DNA here is from genome assembly GCA_019974015.1 of Nephila pilipes. NCBI lineage: Eukaryota > Metazoa > Arthropoda > Arachnida > Araneae > Nephilidae > Nephila > Nephila pilipes. The sequence continues at coordinate 19,309 of BMAW01127655.1, read as the reverse complement.
TTTGGGAACTTATGACGTTATTTGATTTGAAATTTCAAATAAACCTTGAATTGTATAAATTAGCATCGCTATATATAAATAAGAGTAGGGAATGGAAAGGTTGGTGGAATCAAATACAGAATTTGAATGTGTTTAAATGCTGAGAGAAGCTTGAAGGTTAGAGAGCATATCGCGCTCAGGACATTGGTGTCAGAAGGTTAAACAATCGACGAATAGCAGATATTGGATCCTATACATAAGTACTGTTCCAGACTCAGATCCATTTTTGTGGTTATTGTGATAGGAAGAATTTCCAGTTAATATTTTTGATTGAGGACGTTTGATAATTATGGCTATTTATGGTTCGTAATACAAGCATTTATTTTTTGTTATTTTTAGACAAGAGAAAAAATAGTTTAAAGATTTGTTGTTGGAATACTTTATGGACTGATTACTTAGTGAGTTTCAAACGAAATTATCCTTACTCTTAATGACTCATTAATAGAAAAAGTTATTTCTATTGATAGTTTGAAAGAAAATGAATTCGCTTAACGAAAAGTGTCACTGTGCATAGAAAATAACATGTTAATAAATTCTTTATATACTAGACAATATTTCTGAAAAATAATTAACTGAAACCAACCAATAGTTAACTTAACCCATTGAAAATTGAACATCAATGTAGCTAAGAAATTTTAAGAGATAAATTCATTTCTTTTGGGATATAAATGAATAAGCAAATACATGCATTAATAAATATTTTTCAGTTTCAAATACTGGTTCTAACAGTTTGCTGAGGGTTTTTGAAAAACTCAATTCCTACAAATGAAAATATGACAAAAATCATATAATGCGACAAGTATACATATTATTAAAGAATACAATGAATTAAAAAAAATGCAGGATTGCTATTTGCTACTTAATTTTTCTTCAGTTAACATAGAATTAGATCAAGCATATCAGACTCGACACATGTAGGCCGCAATGACTATTTCTGCGATCCAGCCATCAAAACAGCATGAAAAAAAATTATATTAAAAATACCGTAAAGTGATTTTTAAAATTTCTAATTAAACATAATTAAAAAAAAAATTGAAACAAGACCTTCCCAATGAAATATTGCTAGTCTAGTTGAATCGACGCACCATTTCTACTAACAATAACATCGAATATTTCAGCAGCCCTGATATTCAATCAAAGTTATTAGTCTTTAATCGTTTGCTAAATATTCCGCTTACAGAGAACATGAAAAATAAGTTTATTTACATTACACTTATTAATTTGTGGCGATATTCTATGTGGAATAAATTAACGTTCAAAAAAAATATTTTTTAGAAAATATTTTAATTATCAGTGTTAACGATTACTCGTCTACATCAGACCCTTACATTTAGTATGTCTTTATCGATATCAGGTGGAAGATAGACTAAAAGAATAATTGCTGACGAACATCGGTATTTCCAAGAAAAATGGGAATTGAAATATATATTTGCTGTGGCAGATACCTCTTATCAAAGGAGCACAAAGGTATGCAATATTCGTAACCAGTTTTGGATCCTTTCGACAGCTTAGAATGCCATTTGGGCTGAAGACAGCCCCCTTGTACTTGAGTAAAATGATGGCTGACTATTGAGAGGTTGTGACGAATTTGCTGTGCTTATCTTGATGACGTGGCAATCTACTTTCTCGACTGGACTGAACACCTGAAGCATCTTGACCGTGTATTGGAAAGGATTGACAAGACTCAATTACGTCTTAAGGTAAACAAATGTGGATTTTTCCAGTCTCAAGTCAAATATCTTGGACGTTACGTAGGTCAAGAGAAGGGATCTCCTAATGAAATTAAGATCCAAACTATCAAGGAGTTTCCCGTTCCTTCCACAAAGACTGACATTTGAGCATTTTTGGATTTAATAGGATGTTATAGGAAATATATGCCACAGTTTTCAATTTCAGCTGCACAATTGACTGAATTATTAAAGGGATGACAAAAGAAATCCAGAATTCTATGAAACGGTCAATGTCAGTTGTATTGTTGGCTTTTGAAGAACTTAAAAGGAGTCTCACCGATAACTCTATGCTATATGCTTCTAAATTTGACGCTCCCTTCATCTTACAATACGATGCATCTGATGCTTGAATAGGAATAGTTTTATTCCAAAAAGATGAAAAGGGTGATGCACATCTTGTGCTGTATTTAAGCGAGAAATTTACATCGATTGAAAGTAAATAAAGTACTACTAAAAAGGAATGTGGTGTCATCATTTATGCTCTCAAGAAATTGCGATGCTATTTGGATGGATAGTATTAATTTTACATTCAGACAGACCATAATCACCTAGCATGGCTGAAGAAAAACTGGTGTAAATCCTCGATTGATGAGACGATCATCAGCTATGCAGCTTTAGAACTATGAAGTCATTAACCAGCACCAGGATGCTGATAGCTTAAGACTATTTTAAAAGAAACTGATTTATAAATGATATATTAAACTCATAATAATTTTGAATATTATTTGTATATTGTTAAGTTGTGTTAGTAAATGCTTGTTTTACTTTATATCATTTATATACAATGTTAATTCTTTAAAAAAATGTAAGTTTTCATAGAAATACTTTAACTTTCATAAAAAAGATCTTGACGGGGATGGAGTCGCTTGATTTTTTTTTTTTTTTTTTACTTTTTTGGAATGTGTATTAATCTGTATTCCACTGACGTCACGACTTCCTGTAAACAGCAGATCTCGATACTTTGCTTAGCGCCGGCAATCAGTCTGTTCGGCGACGATAGGTCACAGCGTTCGTCTGTAAGATGATTTTTGATGTGATGTGAATGTGTGTGCACCACATGAAAAATTGTTAATAAAATTTTTTTCAAATGAATTGGATGCCTCGAAATATTTGCCACTATGCCCCCCCCCCCCCCAAATTTCCATGTCACTCTACAAGAGGATTCTGAAAAACAAATTTAATTCACCCCAAGGCAGTCATTATTCAGAATGAGGGTTAAAGAATTAAAGATACGAGAACGCAATCCACTAATCACGAAGCACGTGACCTGTATACAGTTATAGCAATCTATTGATATATAAAAAAGATCAGCAACATAAGTACGTTGAGACATCGTGAGGTTTTAATTATTACTGAGAAATAACCGATATATATATATATGAACAAAATTTATTCTGCAAATTAATAGATCCCTATGTACATAATATTGTAAAATACAGCTATTAATGTTGATTTGTTTGGTTCAAGAAAGCCACAGGGAGAAGATTGAGTTCTATCTCCTACATTGATGGCCTTCTAAAGGTCAAGAAACGCGAGGATAAATGAACAACTCTGGATAGTAACTATGTATAGATAAGTCTTAAGAATAGTAAATAAAAATTAAATTTCTGTCTCGATTATTTTTAGTAATAATTAAAACTTTATGATACTGCGGGTTATCTTTCATCTATGGGTTCTCGAAATCAAACAAATCAACGTCAATAGCTATAATTTACAACACTTTGAACATAATATTCAATTAATATGTAAAAAATTTTTACCCAGATATCTCGACTATTTCTTAGTAACAATTACAACTTTACGATACCCCTCGTATTTGAATCAAGATTTTGGCCACCAAAGACCCGCCGTGTAGCCGGGGCTGATGCACGTTAAATCTGTTCGGGGCCCAAAGTCCTCCCGTTGGCGTGGTGTGGATGTTAGGAGAGGGGGGTGCCAGCTCAGGTGTCGTCCTCGTCACTTGACCGTGGTTCAAAATTACGAGGTCCGTCGCCAATAGCCCTCGTGTTGCTTCTAGTGCGACGTTAATAAAAACTAAACTAAAAAAAAAAACTTGAATCAAGATTTCAGATATTTACATTTTCTATCCAAGTTAATTATCATTTCACTCTTAAATTATTATTATTATTTTGTTTCGCTAACATAGCATCTAAAATATGTTGTACCTTTTGATAAATAAGAAGAAAAAAAAAGAAGTAAACAACAAATACTCATGTATTTGTGTGGAGGGTCGTATTTTAGACTTGTTTACACATGAATCGAATTTGAGTCTTATCGGTGAAACGTTTTAGTGATAAACTCAAGAATCGACATATCGAGAGGATAACTGAAAAATGTCGGCGGAGTGTTGTATCTCGAAAATAACTCCGATGACCTTTTATTTTGGATGGGTTTAGATAAAGTTATTTCCACACAGCGAAAATAACAAAAAAAAAAAAAAAAAAAAAATTCGGAATTTCCATCCAACAGTGGTTGCTCTACGTAAGTAAACATACCAGTAAATATGATTGTTCACGAAACTGTAGAAACTGTAACTTACATACTCTGCATAGCAAAAGTGTCGAATTCATACCCATCCACAAGCTAATATGAAATAAATAAGAATCATGAGAGTCGCACTGCATGTAGTTTAAGTGGTAGTTTTTATTTTCTTAATTTACCATCATAGAAGGAGTATTGTAACTTGTGATTTACAGCATACTGTTTTTGTTGCTCTTCATAACATTTTATGGTATATTACTATGGAACACTAATCAACCAGTACCGGTCTGCTGAAAAATGTAGCCAGTCCTCGGAGATTTTTACTTGTCCGCATACAGAAAATGTTCTAATTCAAAAAACATTTTTAAAAAATTGTATGAAATTTTTCACGTCAATGCCATAATTTTAGGATCTGGAATCCATAATTTTGTTTTCGGAGGTTTCCAACATTGGAGTGTACTCACGTTTGTCATTCGTTGCGTCTCGCGGTAATTTGATGTCATTTACAGGGATTTTCAAAATTATTCATCCGATTTCAAAATTCTGTACTTTCATAAATAAACCACACAGAATGATAAGCAATACATGTATCCAAAGAGAAAATATGGACGTTTTCTTTCAAGTGTTCGATACGACTTCCTTTGGTTACACATATAATGGCAATTGGATACGTAAATTCCAGTCAAACACATTATAAAATGTCAGTGATAATTGTGTAGCAGCAGAAATTCGTTGTGAAAGTTCACATAAATTTGCAAGCAATGGTGGCGCATATTCTTTATATTTTATAAGCCCCCAATGAAAAAATCGCATGGGGCCATATCTGGTGACTTAGGAAGACAGCTGTGTAACATGTAGTCATCTGGTCCACTGTAACAGATCCAACAGCGATGTAGCTCCATGAAAGCTTCTAAAACAGCTTTCGTGAAATACCTTCAGGAATAAATACGAAGAATAACCTATTGTTCACAATATAAGACTTCCACCATTTTCCCTTTGTATTCATGTATTACTTGTTATTTTGTGACATTTATTTTTGAGAATGTGGAATTTTGAAATCAGATGATCATTTTAAATAACGTTGCATTTTTAGACGTTGTTACATTATGTTTAACCTTTCCGGACAAATATAAATGTAAATTCATTCATAATTTTTAATACTTATATAGGAACTAAGAAAAAAATTTTTTTTAGCCCTTAATAACATGAACCATAAATAAGGCATGCTATTGAATTATTTGAATACTAGTTCAACGTCTCAAAAAAATGACAGCGAAACAGAACTCGGGTGTCCACCAGAAAGAAAGAAAAAAAAAAAAAAAAAAACTTTTATCGAGTGCTACAATCATGAATAGGTTTATTTTTTGGCCCAAATCCATCCGATGTGTATCATTTTCAATACCGTTGTAAATGATACTATGAAATCATCAAAAATGTTACGACATTAGAAGTCGAAGCATTCTGAGCTGGAAAATAAAACGTGTGCATATTTTGAGCATAAAAAAACAAGAATTAGGACGTCACTTCTAAAATGCTCATACCTTGTTGCACTTCGGATTGCTGAAACCAAAAAATCATTTACCAAAGGATAAAATTTTACAAAACCAGTTTTAATAGAATGGATCCTCGGCTGCTCATAAGATCAAACCAATTTCCTTACCTAATGATACAATTAGAAGTATTGAAAAAAAAAAAAAAAAAATACCAGAGAATGTGAATACATAAGATAAAAGAATCAAAGTATTTCGTAATACAAATTGATGACTCATGCCATATTTCTAAAACGACCATATCAATTTGCATCGTCAGATGCAATGATTTTATTTAGGAAGAAATAACTGTGTTGTATAGAATTGGTTTGGGAACAAGTAATGTGTGAAATTTTTAACACACTTGATTATTATGTTATTAAACACTCTTTAGAATGAAAAAAATTTGCAGGTGTATGTACCGATGGGGCTAACAGTATGGTTTAGACACACACGCACACGCACGCGCGCACACACACACACACACATATATATATATAATGGCATTACTAAAAATTCAGCAATTAGTTAATACTAATTTACTAATTACCCATTTTATAAACCAAAGACAACATTTAGTAGAGAAAAGTCTATCCATAGAATTAAATGAGGTTTAGCGGAATCTTTAAAAATTATTAATTTTATAAAAAATTAGCGATTTAAATAGTAGGTTATTCGCAATATTTTGTCAAGAGGTTAGTGCGGAAGATGGACAATTATTACACAAGTTAGATGTCTCTCCTGAGGCAAGATTT
>BMAW01127646.1:0-20608 GCA_019974015.1 Nephila pilipes | reverse complement strand
TACCACTTCGCGAGAAAGATTTCTTGCACAAATCACAAACGTATGGTTTTTCTTTGGTATGAATACGTAAATGATTTCTAAACGCACTATTATTATTAAAGGCGTAATGGCAAATATCACAAACATAAGGTTTTTCCTTAGTATGGATGCGCAAATGTACTTTTAAGTTACCATTACGATTGAAAGATTTCTTGCAGAATTCACAAATGTAAGGTTTTTCGTTTGTATGAAGAAGTAAGTGACGTTTTAAGCCATATCTTCCGGAAAACGCTTTATTACAAATATCACAAACGTGCGGTCTTTCTTTGGTATGAATTCGTAAATGACGTTTCAAAGAACTACTGTCACAGAAAGCGCAATTGCACACTTCACAAACATAAGGCTTTTCTTTCGTATGAATTCGTAAATGACGTTTCAATGAACTAATTGCACAGAAAGCGCAATTGCACAATTCACAAACATAAGGCTTTTCTTTTGTATGAATACGGTAATGTGTATTCAAACCTCCTTTAGTAGAAAAACCTTTTTGACAATTGTCACAAACATAAGGTTTCTCTTTTGTGTGAGTACGCAAATGGACATTTAAACCAGATCTTTGAATAAAAGCCTTTTTACATACTGGACACGGATAAGATCTCTCATTTGAATGAAACTTTAAATGTCTATTTAATTTCTTTTTGTATGAAAATGATTTCCCGCAAATTTCGCAAGTGTGTGCTACCTTTCGTGCTTGTAAACACCGACTTTCTGTTAGAATGTTCATCGTAGAAAACAAATTTTGAATTTATTGCAAGTAAAAAGTTAATCTTTGCTATGAATAGCTAAATGCGTTTCTAACAGTTTCTTTAGAGCATCGGCACAAATGACATTAAATAGATTTCTTGTCAATAATATATAATTAAATGATAAATCATCAAGTCCTTCTTACCTATAGTCTTGTCACTTGCCTCAGTTTTCAAATCTTTTTCACATGGATGTTTGCATACGAATATATATAAGTGGTAAATACCGAGCTGCAATTAACATAAAAGTAATACTAATCATATGCATTCAGTGATAAAAGGAAAACATTGAAATTTTTCCAAATTCAATGAAATGTAATTAATATATCACTTACTTGTCCATCGAGTATAAACCCACACAACATTCATTTCAAAATGAATTTTAACATAAAATATATCATTAATATTTTTTTTAAAAAATTTATGCTCAATGTGTGGCTTGGATGTAGCAACAACTTTTATTTAAAGTAGATATCCATTGTTTTACGAATATGAGAATTGTACCTAATAAATAAATTATATTTTAATTTATAAAATGTAATAATGAAAAATGTTTCTAATAGGAAAACTATTAATATAATGAGGAATTGAAATTTTCCTCAAGGATATATGTATAAGAACATAAGGCTTTTTTACTAACGATATAAACATATAGGAAGGAGATAAGTTCACTTGTTTTTCTTATGTGTTTGTTCTATCATAGATATCCTAAGACCGCAGTAGAGTTGTGGTTGTTTCCGCGCTCGGCGGATTTTGTAGATTCATGAGTTTCAAACTTGATGCCACTAAAGACCAGTCGTAAAGCCAATATTGATGCACTTAACATATGCTGAGGTTCAAATCTTTCCGTTGGCGTGGTGGGGAAGTATCACGCCACGTGTCGTTCTCGTCTCCTGATCGATGTTCATTGTAATTATCTCTCGTGGAATTAACCCCCTCCTTTTTTTGAGTTTGAGGATTCACCATTTATTGTAAATAACAACGGAAAGATTGATATTAAAATCCCGGTTAGAGATTATTTCATGTACTAACAGGATAATTCAATTCGACCAATTTTTTTACTGAAACTTTTGAAACAAACGATCTGAAAATTTTAAAATGACAGGAATCATTTATTTCTGCCAAAAAAAATTTATTTTTGAAATAGGGTTTATGTAAAATCTCTTTAGCTGAATGGATTTCAGAAGTTCGCTTCTTTTCTTAAAAAAATATATTGCACATAAATGTATTTTTTTCATTTTTCGTTATTAATGACTTATATAAAACAAAATGTTCAGACATTTAATGTTTATAATATACAGTTAACCTTGAGAAACAATTCTACAAAATTCGTATTGGTCTTGCATATAGAGTACCTAACCAGAGTATGAAAATTTTTAGACCATATACGATTACATAAAATTTGTTAAGATGTTTTAAAATAATTTTTAAAATAAAAACATGTTTTACATATGTGTTTATGTGGTATTAAATTACAAATTCATCATTTTCATCAAAGCAAGAAGGTATTATCGACAAATTTAAAAGAAACATCACTTTCCACAATTACTGCTGCTTCATTAGATTTGAGACCCTTGTATTGACCGAGTGTGACAGAATAGTCCCACTGTAGCTCATGCATCTCATAAGAGGCAACGAAAATGGGTTCCCATTATCTAGGAGAATATCCTGGCACCCTGCCTTTAGAGATTATTTTAGGGGATCTCAGGGACTTACCTTCTTTAGGTAAGTACGGGCATCATGGCCCCGAACAACCCAATTGATATTTGCTCTCCCATGGGGTTCACTGATTTCGACAAACACGGGTGACGCCTCCCCGACTTATTCCAGCGATCCTTCTCTATTTCTGGCCCTCCTTCTTGTCAACCAATCTTTGTACTATTTTTTCTTGTTTTTTCCCGTTTAGACCACAATTAGCACTTCTTTGTCTCAGCTTTGCCACAACTATCTCTTTCGGCCATAACCTTTATATGCATTCATTCCTTCTCTAGTTTTAATTTTTATGGCATCAATTGATTGAATGCTTGTTAACTGCGCCCGTAGAATTAGAGAAAAGTTCATTTTCACAGTCAATTACTCAGAACAATACAAGATGCATACCGCGTACTTCGCCAACTGAAGATCTCTTAGAAACAAAAGGCCTAAAAAAGCTGATCACGAACTCGACATCATGACCACTAGACATCCGCAGCCGAAATTTGTAATACAAATTTTTATACATAGGATATTCGAAATGAAAGTGATGCCAGATTTAGTTCAAGGTTGTATTTAACAATAATAATTTGCTTAAAACTGTGTCTCATTTAACCTCGAGGTACCGATAATATTATTCCTTACAGATTTTTGAGGAATTGATTTCATCGCTCTACGTGAACCTTGGTGGAAAAAAGATACGATGAAAATCATTTAATCTAATGTTATTTCAAATGTAAAAAAGTTCCCAGAAGTTTAAAAGTTTAAAAGACGATTATACTTGATATATAACTTCCCTTTTTCTACTTCTTATAGTCTGCATTCTTGATTTGTATTTTTTTATATTCACAGTGTTTATATGCACTTATAATTTATTACAATAGTAATGGATTCCTGAAAGGGTATGTTTTGTACAATAAAGGGTTCTAATTCCTTAGAATTTTAAAACCACTCTTGCATTCTTGTAAAAATAAAGTAGAAGCATTCTTATTTTGATTATTGCTGAAGAAAAAATATCATTGTTCAATGAGTTTGAAGAAAAATCTTTAAATTTTTTACTTCTTGATCATTGATTCATTGTTTATAAATTTCGCCCTCAGAAGCCACGAGGTCGCTATTTACGATGAACTTCGTAACTTTGAACCTTGGTCTAGTGACGAGGAGGTTATTTAACCTGACCACGCCCTCTTCACACACTCACACAGCGCTAAGGGGTTAGCTAGAAGCATTCACAGATTTAATATGCATCAGTACTTCAATGCGGCAAGTAATTAATGACATCTGTATTTGTCCCCAAACCTCGGCAGAAACGGCGCCAGCACACGTGTTTGTGACGATGACCCCTACCGCGAATGCAGTAAGCAACCAGACAGGAAACAGGTAACCTAGTGGTCATGGTCACGGTCACATTTCCCGGACTTTTCTTTGAAAAGGGGGCTCGAACGTCGATGCCACTTAAGAATCGCCTTATAGCCGGAACCTGATGCGAGTTAAATCTGTCAAGGCTCAAAGTCATTCCATTGGCATGGTTTGGAAGTTAGGAGCGGGGATAGTATCTCTTGTGTCATCCTCGTCACTTACTGAGGTTTAAAATTAAGAGGTCGGTCGCCAATAGTCCTTGAGTTCCTTCCAGTGCGACGTTAATAAAACGAACCAAAACAAACTTCCGAATATTTTTTCAGCCATCCGGTATTTTTGGTGCTCATCAATTTAAGTCTTCTCATTAGTCGTCATTTTTTTAACTTTTATTCTTTTGAAAAAAATTTACGTTATTCTCAATAAGACTTTGGATTTCAGTCTTATATCCATGTTGAAAGAGCTTAAAATTAAAACCACAATGTTGTAGTAATAAGAAAACGCAAAGTATTTTAAATGAAATAATATAATTAATTGAAGAAAAAAAATTACGTTTAAATGATATTTGAATGTCTGAATAAAAAAAAGCTTCAATTTGTACGAAAGTTTTAAATCTTCAAATTATGTTGCGATTTAAAAGTCTGATTCTCAAAAGCTTCATTTAATATTTAAAAAAGAATACATATTTTATAAGAGCCATATTTTATTATCGAAACCCACAAGACACAATAAAAATCCACACGAAAAATGTGACGAGATAATTTAATAATTAAAAAAGTTTTGATTTTTTCGAGAAGTAAAGCCTTATGTTACATAAAATATGATAAAACGTAATCGTACAGTATTTCATTAAGAAATTTAATTTAAACTAGAGAGTCAAATATCCTGAATTCCGTGTTTAGGAAAGAGAGAGAAAATGGGGAAAATCCACATCGTAATGGAAATAAATTTCACTGTTCAAACTACGTGGATCATAAATTGCATGAAAAATGAACCAAGTTTATATTAATACTCATTTTTATGGCTACACACTACCCTAAAAATGACAGAAAAACAAATATGTTTTGAATTTTTCGCTGTCTGCCAGTTGGGAAGCTAGACTTTAAATTTTAGAGCTGATATGATACTGGTTTTTAAGAGGTGATGCTTTCTGATTGTGTCAGCCTGAAAATATCACATATGAGGGGGAGTGGGTTGTTTTATTTGCAATTGGAAGCATTTTTCCATAACTAAAATTAATTAAGTAAAACTATTATTGAATAAATATTATTTCCTTTTCTGAAATTGCTAATAACTTCAACTTTCGTTTCAAAAATCGCTTCCGTTTGCTTTCATCGTTGTTTTGTTTTGAGATATCATTATCCAACTAAATTGATTTAAATTATATTATTATCATAATTATTTCTGTAATATTGTATTGTGTTCAAAACTTTTAAGGAAATATTAAATTTTTATTAAGTGAAATAAGCGTCTCACGCTCGGGCACGCTGATCTGCTGTTACTCTATCTTCTTCGTCACTTTCCGCATACATCATTCCTTCCCCACAAATGCTTCTTCCGTCACTCAGATGCAATGAATGTGTATTTTTATGGTGGTTGTTTCTTCTACTATGCCATACGTTCTTTCAAGAAAATGACGAAACTTACTTCCGGAACAATACTCATAGCTTTATTAGTACAACTATTTCAAATTTCATCCCCGTTGAAATAATAATCTAACATACACAAAAAAAAAGGCAACATAAAGTGTTTTTGACATTATATTTACGTGATTGACAAAAAATTGAAATTAATGTCTGACAAATTTTAAATAATGTTTGGGTATTTTGTTTTCCATACAGCAAGTTTTCGCAAGACTTAATTTTAAGAATTCTTTCTTCTACGTAATAGAGAAAGAAAAAGAGAAAGAGAGAGAGAGAAGAGGATGTTTTCGACACCATCGAGTGGGAGAAAGTCGCTACATAATTCCCCTCCAGTATCTCGTTAAGACATGGAGAGAAACATTTGTGTATGTTGAAAGGTTATTTTTTTAGACATTGCTGGACATTATCTACATTCCCTTTCTGTTGATTTGAGTTTTGCTTGTGACAGTTTCCATTTAGAGTCATCGACTGTCTCCTGTTGAATGACGGGTTTCGAAGACACGTGCGCCCCAGTCGGAATAACACTATAGTCGTGATTTATGAGCGGTTGTCTTATTTAGACTAACAGAGGTAAGAATTTTGCGTCGAGGGTATAAGCAACCAGTAGTTATTGGCTCTGCTGTCTTTTGGTGTTCAAATCGTGATGCACCACTTCGGTAAAAGACGTTTTTTTCCTCGAAACATCAGGGGATGTAAGGGGAGGGGACTTTTTTTCTTTTTGTTTTTCTCTCACTGTTTAATAAATATTATATTTTTGTACATTATCTGTGAAAAATTTGTAATAAAATATTTTATGTACATTTTGTGTTAGGAAGCGAGAAAGTGAAGTCTCTGAAATCCAGCAGGTAGGCAGGGAATGATATGTTGCATTCAAAAAGAAAATTCTACGGCAGCATTAATTGATCCGCGACATTTCTAATTCGAGCCTTTCTTTACAATTTTACAGAATTATTTGTGTTGTTCCTTTCTTTTTTAATTAAAATAAAATGAAGACAAATTCTAACCAAAAATTTAAAACCAAGCATTCGGTTGTTTTTCACATATAATGGTAATTTTTCTTAAGTTAGAAAATGTTTGAAAAATTTAAAAGAAATATGTCTGGTTTAATAATTAACGCATCAAAAAAAATTTATATATATATATATATATATATATATATATATATATATATATATATATATATATATATTCTAATCAAAAGTAATATTCGTTCCTATCCATAATATTAGTTACGATGCTGCAATGCAACTTTCAAATATTTATCAGACGGATGATATCTGAAATATCTCTTCATTTTCCTTTCAATTATCTTTCATTTGAGAGTCACTATACCTAATTTAATTCATTGCACTTATCGTTTTCATTTGATTAACCTTGTAATGTTTCATTTCGGAAGGGAAGAAATCGTAATTTTACGCAATTTAAGTTCCGATAAATTCCCCGATGTTTACAGAAGAAAAATCACGAATAACCTATCGTCATAAATTTTAGAAATTAAATTTACTGAAATTGAAGTTTTTTTAAATTAAAACTTCCCATAGTGTTTGTAGAAATATAATCTAATACTTAATATTTGGAAATGTTAATTAGAAAAATACAACGCGCTGCATGTATAGGTAATAACATCATTACATAATTTGGAAAATATCAACTCCAAAGCATATTTTGTTGAAAGTGTACCACAAGCCTAAGATATCCCTTTTTTATAAAAATCCTAGCGCTCCCAACAAAGTTTCAACACAAACTTTTTTTACACGATTTAGATTTAATACGAGTTGGAAAAAAATTATTCAATGAATAACCGTCTTATTTATATTTAACAATCGTTCGGAATTCTGAGAAGAAATTTTACTTTAATTTCATTTTTCTAATTACGACATTAGAGACGAGGAATGCATTGCTAATTTCATTTGTGGTAATTCCAAGAATTTTGAAATTTCAATATGGAATTTTGCCTGCTTTATTTATATTTGTGTTGAATGCTCAAAGAGAAAACATTTGCGACACTTTTGTTTGATTGGATTGACACATTTCAGGCATATCAAAACAAGTCTCGTGTGGGCATTTGTGTGTTAATTCTGTGTAAAATCAATAAATGGCCAGTAATAGTTCCAAAACATGCGTAGTTAAGAATCTGACAAATATTTGATAGTGACATTCCAAATATTTTGTTACGCTCATACTAAAATACATATATATAGGAATGGATGCTGGCATGCCTTTGAAGGGGAAAAATATTATTCTTATTGCATTTTCAAAGCCCGTTTTACTCGAATCAGACGGTTACATAAAGTTATCTGGTTATAATAACTTAGTACAGCTACGAAAATTATGCTTTGGAATGCCTGCAGCGTTTTTTATAGTGCAATATGAAATATTCCATAAACAAATAAAAACATATGTTTTCTTTCGGGTAACATAAAGAGGAAAGGAAAACATATTATTCTACCTCTTCGCGTCTATTCAGCTCAAAATTCAACTTTTATGGGGGGAGAGATTGCTCGTTGCGAATAAGTTCCATTAGATTTAAGTGACGTGGACGACATCTGAACAAGCATCTTCCTTTCCAAACTTCCACACCACGCCAACAGGAAAGTCCTTTTTATTTCGACCGATTTTAAATGCATCCACTACGCTACACGACAGGTCTTTAGTGGCTTCAAGGCTCGATCCCACAACTTGAAGGTTTTCATTATTTATCCTCAACATTCCGTTCAACGAAAAGTTTCAAATATAACTGTTCTGTTTAGTTGAATATCCTTACATAAATTCTAATAAACATGGAGTCAATTAAAAATATAAATTTTCGTATGCAACAAGATGGAGGTACAGTAATCACTTTTTAATTTAGGATTCGATAATCCGACACCGATTGAGAAATCCGTTTTCAGATTTTTTTACTGTGTGGATTTGATGTTTATTGTCCTTGACCGAAAGATCACGATACAACGCTGCTTGCCTTTTCTCCTAGTGTTTATCGTAACCATCAGTTTTTATTTCTTTATAATGTTTCCTATTGAGTGTGTTACATGTTAATGTTGCACATACATAAAGACTCTGTACTTATAATGCACTGTACAAACAGGTCCTCAAAACCCAGCAGGTGTTCTTCGAGTGCAAATAGAATTAATAAATGTGAGCGTGGGATTAGAGTAGCTCGTCACTACTCGTTTTAAGTATTGTGTATTGTTATTATTATTTTTCTTTTTTGTGGTATGTTTTTTTTTTATAAATTTAAGAATATTCATCTAAATTGATGCTCAATTTTTGGATTTAATTTTGCAATTCTAGGAATGACGAGTTTCTTTGTCTGATATTTGCATTGTCTACACAGGATCAGAATGTTCGTAAACGCATCAAGTACTCGGTTTAAATGTTTTACCTAAAGTGATTCATCTAAGGTATCCATGTAAAAAACTATATTTACGTTCTGTAATATACCCATCCCCACATACTCTGATTGATTCCTTTATTTATTCTACTTAATTTTTCCTTTTAAAACAAATCTCAAAGATAAATTTGAGAGGAATAATTTAATAATAGACGACCGTTACATATTTTATGAATTCTTTAGTTAAAAAATGTTTTAAATCATAATAAGTTTTCAATATAACAACGATAAAATGATATTATGACATTATAGTATTATTTTACGTAATTATATTAATAATTAAGTTGTCATACAATCCATCAATATGAATATATTAATAACAAATAAAAATTTCAACACGTGCTAAGTTTTTAAAAATTTATTCCGGTTATAAAAAGGCTTTAGGTTTGATAGTTAGTTCATTCGAAGATGACAGTTTCTAGTTTTAAATAGGAGTCTTCTTCTTCCCAAGTTATGTCATTGGATAAACAAAAATAATATTAATTGGCGTAAATAAGCGTACTTCCTATCTATCCCTAAGTAGAAACACGTTGCTAATGTTAACAATATAAAGAATGAAAATGGACGATGCTGCCATAAAAATTAATTTTTAAAATAAATATTAAACTAAGAGCAAACGGTGAATTATTAAATTAGGCAATAATATTCTGCTTGGATTTTAAAAAGACAGCCTTTAAAATATCAAAATAAATTCTTTATATCGGTGTAAATATATCATAAGTTAACTAAATGTAATTATTACAATCATAATGTAGGGGATAGGCCAAGACAAGAAATACTATTATTGAGCTCAACGATTTAATTAAAATAAGAAGAAAATATTTACTAAGTTAATATCAAGTCATTCAATAAAGATGAATTTAAAAATTCGCTTAACCATTACAACAATTGACCGGGAAAAAAACGAAAGTCTTTTGCCACGCGTAAGGGTCATTGTCTTGTCGTCGTATCCCGTAACTCAATGCTTGCTTGCTTCCCCATGCGTCTGCAGATGGCGCTAGTGGGCCAGGAACGTCTATCGAGCACCTCAGAACTTCGCTATCCTGGAATCGGCTGGTCCTCCAGACGACAGTGCAAATATTCAAAGAAACAAAACAACAAAAAATTCAAAACAATACAGAGTTCTGAAAAAATAAATATTTATGTTACTAAAGTTCAGGCGTCGTATTCAAAAGATTTATTCAGGTTATAAAAAATCTGAACTTTTGATTGTGAGTTCATTCGACAATGACAGTTTCTAGTTTTTTAAATTGGAGACTTCTTTTTCCCAATTTCTTTCATTGGTTAGTCAAAATGAATATGAATTGGTGTAAATAAGCTTACTTCCTAACTATTCCTAAGTAGAAACACGTTGCCAATGTTAACAATAAAAAGAATAAAAACGGATGCTGCTGCCATACAAAATTTATTTTTAAAATAAATACTAAACTAAGAGAAAACGATGAATTATTAAACTAAGCAATAATATTCTGCTTAGATTTTAAAAAGACAGCTTTTAAGATATCAAAATAAATTCATCTTATCGATGTAAATTTATCATAAATTAACTAAATGTAATTATTACCATCATAATGTAGGGGATAGCCAAAAAACAAAGAATACGATCAGTGAGCTCTACTATTTAATTAATATAAGAAGAAAATATTTAAAAAGTTAATATCCAGACAATCAATAAAGACGAATTTAAAAATTCGCCGTTAACGTTACAACAATGCTTTCGAAAACAAAAGAAAGTATTTCTCCACTCGTCAGGGTCATTGTCTTGTCGTCGTCTCCCGTTTTTGAATGCTTGCTTGCTTCCACATGCTTCTGCAGGTGGCGCTAGTGAGCCAAAAACATCAATCGAGCACCTCAGAACTCGGCATCCTGGATTCGGCTGGGCCTCCAGACGAATCTGCAAATATATGAAGAAACAAAACATCAAAAACCAAAGCATAACAGAGTTCTGAAGAAATAAATATTTATGTTACTACAATTTACGCGTCGTGTTCCATTGTTTCAGGTAATAAGAAAATGACGAAATGGGACCTTCGTGGACTCCTTCTTTGATAACGTCATTCATTTTTCCTCCTTTTAGTCTAGTGATATTAGATGTGGTCCAATCTGAGTTCTTATGATTGTAACAAGATCTCCAACTCTATAAGATTTTGATTCACGTCTTCTTAAGTTATACGTCTTCCGGCAATCGTCTTGAACCTTGAAGATCTGCTGTTTTGCTTGTTTTCTCAATTCGTCTCTTTGAGCTTCAAAATTGGCTTGAAATTCAGCTTCAAGACCATCAACATGAGCATCTCCAATCATCATCCCTTTATCAGCATCTTCAGGTTTTCCTCGATCAGGCAACTTAAAAGTAACATTAAACTGTCGTTGAATATTTTGCATCTTGGAGCCCCTAGTACCCAAGAGAGTACGATGATGTTCTTGAGTAAAAATGCTTTGAACTGTCACTATCGCTTCTTATTCCTCGACTATTTCATGCAAACGCTGCAGAGCTGGAACACATGGAAATCTTTAGCTTATTTCAAAACTAACCCTACTACTATTAAAGCCAATTTTAGGAAAACTAAGAGTAACACTTCTATAATCATTAGAAATTTGTTTCCGCATCTCAGCATTTCTTGCAACAAAATAGCGGTGATGTTTTGGATTAATTCAGTAGTTGTTTCTGATGTATCTTTCAATTCAGCAATAAGGCTGTTTACTTCTTACCGGCTTCAACTTCCTCTTTTCTAACAATAATGGTGATTGTATTTTATCACCATGTTCATTAGGGAAAATAATTCTTGCTCCTATCTTGTGACGAACTTTCTTAAAACTAGCTCCATTTTTTCCATTCAAAGATTTCTGTCCTGGATTTTTTTTTAAAATCCTCAGTGTGCCGAATAAGTTGTTTCTCCAATAATTTCAAGAGGACGCTTCTTTGCTTTCATGACATTTTCTCTTGTTCCACGAATTTCAATAACATCGGATTCTGCAATTCAGCTGGAAGGTCTATTTTGGTCTTTGTTTCCTCTTTAATCTTTATATTTGCTCCATCTTTTCCGATGATAAATTTGTGGTCTTGTTTGTGATATGACGATGAAAGCAGGGCTTAATTTCACTTCTTCATAAGCAACTTATTTTCGTAAGTTATCAATCCTTTCTCTAAATTTTTGCAGACTGTATAAACTTCTTTTGGGGGACCTTTAGTTTTAATGTTTTCAACAGTAAAACGAACATGAACTTTTGAAAGATCCTCGGTCCTATGCTAAATTTTTTTACCTTTCTCCATTTATACACTTGTGCAACCAACTAGGGACATGGATATGCTCAATTTTAACACTAATATGCTTAGAATATACTAAAATCAAAGAAGGACCTAATTTAGCTTGTTCACCCTTTACAGTTATAGTATCAGGGTGCATTTCTGGTGGAGATATTACAAAAGATACAGCAGACTCCAAAATTTCTTGAATGATCTGTCCCTGTGGGCAAATAATGTAACTATGCTGATTTTTAGAAACTTCAATAGAAACATTTTGACAATTTCGTTTTCTTTCTTCACAGATATTTTGAATTCTTGAATTTGTTTTAGCTCGAGCTTCTTTTTTTTTTGCAAGAAATGTAATCTCAGTCTTAATAACAGATGCTGGAGGAATATTAGCCTTAGGTTGCCCAATTATTTGGTTAAGGGTTCCGTTCAAATTTCCAAAGATGAAGAGATGAAACGTTTTACTGAATAACAGACGTTCGAATGTCAGTTTACTTTGTTCATGTTATTAATTGAATTTCACGGTGTGCTTTATCAATACCTTCTTTGTACCAGTTTTCTTGATTAAATCCGAATTTTCATCTGGGCACGGTTCACTGATTTTTTTTTTCGTAAAGTACGTAATTCGAAATTAACTGCTGTACATTATCTTTAAAAGTATTTGGAACGTCAGGTTCAATATTCTATTCAACTTCGTTAGAGGTTACTTCAATTGGTAAGACGGATAATGTGTGTATTTGCTCTAGTCACTGAAATTTATCTATGATAGTAATTCCATTTCCATAAATTAGTGTTTCACCTTACATTAAGTCCAACTGTCACATCCTAAGACTCAACATCATTTTCTACAACAAATATATCTGCATTACACTTGAAATCATCAATTTAAATGTTTCTTTTAAAACAACCCAATAGTTTTACTCTGCATTTAAAAATCCATTTAAAGTAGAATTCAATTGAGACATCTTCTAAACATTTAATTTATAAAACACTGATTTACGAAGTAATGAAGCTTTCATTGTGGTATGTGGTAAGTGCTCAAGTAAGTGATTTAACACTTAAATTATTACTTTATTGTTAAAATTTAGTTTGAACATATCTAAGTTATGTACTTCAGGTCTCGGATTTGCTTTTAAGCAATCCGAAGCTTCATGGCCAAAGGCGCATAATCCAATGCATTTAAGTCCTTTATCCTTATGAATTCAAAACTGTGATATGTGGCTTGGATCTCAACAGTTAAAACAAATTTTGTTCTTAGGATTTTAAAAATCATAATATTTCATTCTTTCAGTACCTTCACATCAATTCACTTTATTCACAATTTCGCTTTTAGAATGAAATCTATCACCATGTTTAAATTTAGGTTTTAATTATTTAAATTACTTAAATATTTATCAAAAGAATCATATATATAATTATGATCATATTTTGCTTTTATATTATCGAAATTACCTTTACCTTTTTTAGAATCACTTTCTATTACTTCATAAGCTTTGAGTTTTTCTTTAAATTCAAATAAGTACTTGCATGAGAACAAAAGGATTTTTTTCTTGTTTATTACTTATTCCTTTTAATGCATAATGTATTAAAGCTGAATCTTCTTTTTTCCCACAACTGCATATCTCTTTCATTTTTAGAAAATATTCTGGAGTGGATTCAGAATCTCACACTTTTCCTCTATTGAAAAGTTCATGCAAATTGGCAAGTATATCTCGATTGAAAATTCAACAATAAAAGCCTGTTTCAGTTTTCGAAAGAACATAATTTCCGATTCTGTATGAAAAAATAATGCAGCTATTTTCCCTACTTATCTTTTAGCAAAGCTAAATTTTTCTAAGTCTGACAGACTAAAGAATTCAGAAATATTCTCAAAGTAATTAACTCAATTTATTATGGTAATCATGCTATTTTGCCTTAAATTTAAATATGGTACTTTCGATATCAGAAAAATTAACACTAATGTGATGAATATCACAGCTTTTGTTAATATTACTTCTGTAGTGATCATCACAAATGTAGTGCATATTACAATGAATATAGAAATCATCTATACGTTCACATTGCATGGAAAATAATTTTTGCTCTTCGTTTCTCTTGAATTATTAGGTGCATAAAGCTTTTTCCGTCACACAGTTTTTCCATTGAAAAGTCACTGGAAGTGAAAAAAAAAGTGAAAAGAAGTGAAAGTGAAAAAAAAAGATGTCAACAAATGATTGCTTAAAATATAAGCATCAGAATAAGAAAGAAAAGCAAAATGAATAGGAAAAAAACTGACGATAAAAGCAAAGACCGGGAACCAGATCATAAGCAGTAAGAAACATCTTCCCCCCCCTCCCCCGAAAAAAAAATTGACGATATGAAAGGAAACAAAATTGAAATAATTCCACATAGTTCAATGGTGAGGATATTAAGGTACAATAATTAATTAAATAATCATCGTGTAGAAAATACATTGTCAAATATATGAAAGAAATTCCATTTTTTGAACGGGAGTGGAATTCCATTTTGTTAGACACAATATTGGAATTCAATTGTTAAATCCGAGATTAAAATTTAAAACACAGTTAAAAGTGAATGAATAAAACAGTAATGCATAAATATTTCATTCTCTACACATAAGTACGCTATTTATACATTATAACATTTTTATTTGTATACTAGAAATGATAATAACAAAGGGGTAGAATAATATTAATAATAAAGATTGTTTTAAAAAAAATATTAAACCTTTTATAGGGGTTTTTATATATTGCTTGTGTGTGATAATTATATGCAAATTTACAATACATTACAGTCGTAAACTAGTTTCGAAAAAATCTCCAAGATTGGAAAATAATTATATTAAGTGTACAAGTCGGCATGCAATATGATCAGTATGATATAGAACATGACGCAGGAGCCAGGAAATAGTATCGAATAGTTTGCAATCACTCAAAAAGAAGAGGAGGCAATAAAATATATAAATGTTAGTTCATATGAACAACACAACAAAAACAAATTATGTTAAAAAGCAAATAGCGGGAAACATATCAGAGGCTCTTTGAAATGTCGTCCTCTTTTATTCCCCAAGACTTTCAAAAAAACGACAGATAAAAATTTAAATAATTTCTCAGATTTAAAACAATAGGGCTATTAAAGAGCAATAATTCATTTATTGATCATCGTATTTAAATTCCATTATTAAACCTGTTAAAGGAATTCCAATGTTAGACACAGGTTTGGGATTCAGTCGTTAATTCGGAGATTGTAATTTTAAGTCACGAAAACAAATCGAAAGACGGAATTATCAATGCTTAAATGTTTCATCCTCTATGTCTTAGTAGGCTAATTCTTCATTACAATTTTTTTAAATACAAACTAGAAATAATAATAATAAAGAAGTAGAGTAGTAATAATATAGTTTTGAAAAGAAATATTGTGACCTTTTATGTGTGGTTTTTGACACAGACATTGTGTGTGATATTTAAATGTAAATAAACAATGCGTTACAGTCACAAAGAAGATTCAAAATAATCTCAAAAGTTAAAAAAAATCATATGATATGGAAAATTCAGTATAGTATCTGGCCCTGGGGCCGTAAAATAGAGTCGAATATTTAGTAATAGTATCCAAATTGGGCCAGAACACTGTATCAAAGAGTTAGCAATCACTCAAAAAAGAAGAGGAGGCAATATATATATATATATATATATATATATATGTCACGTTATGAGACAAACAAAGCAAAAAAGAAATAATTCATAATTCATACATACCAACCAATGTACAGAAATACAGGAAATGACTACAAATATAACAAGAATTAATTTAAGTGTATCGGTGTTCAGAAACTTTTTTTGTTTTTGCTTCTCCATTACATAACATTTGCAAGTGATCTTGCCATCTTTACTATTCGCATTTAAGTCTTTTACTTTCAGAGTGTTTTTTCAATTAACATGTCCCTGGAAGCGTTAAAACAAAGATGTCTTAAGAAATGGCTTAAAAAATCGACATATGATAAAGAAAGAAAGGCAAGTTGAATTGAAAACAAATCACGATACAAAGCAAAAGCGGACAATATTTGAAGCAGTAAGAAACATCGTTCTCCTTTTTTCCGCATTGTCTTCACAAAAATGTCAGAAAAGAGCTCAAATAATAACACAAACTTCAAAAATAAGGATATTAGATAACTATAATTCATTTATTCATCATCGGATTGAAAATACATTGTTAAACAAGGGAGAAGATTTCCATTGTTAGAACGGGAGTAGAATTCCACCATTATACACGGGATTTGAATTAAATTGTTAATTAAGATATTGATATTTTAAAACTCGGAAAAAAAAATGAATAAAACAGCAATTCAAAAGTATTCCATCCTCTACGTTTCTGTTCGCTAATTATTCATTATAATATTTTTATTTGAAAACTAGAAATTATAATACTATATGGTTAGAATCTTAATAACGACAATAAAGACAGTTTTGAATAGAAATATTGTTAACTTTATATATGTTTTTATAAATAATTGGTGTGTGTTATTTAAATATAAATAAACAATACATTACAGATAAGAAAAAGTTTAAAATTATTGCAAAAATTTAAAAATAATTATGCTATATGAAAAATTTGGTATAGAATTTAAACAGTTTGATATAGAGTACGACCTATGGGTCAAAAAATAGTATCGAATATTTAGCAATAGTATCGAAATAGGTCCAGAAAATAGTAATAAGATGAAGAGTCAAAAGTTATATAAATGTGAGGTCATTATCATAGCAAAAAATTAATAATTGATACTCAGAAATCAATGAGCAGAACTAAAAGAAATGCATTCAAACAAAACAAGTATTATTAAAAGTATATCGGTGTTTACAAATAAACTCTGTCCATAACATAAGATATGCACTCAAGCTGGGGCTGTACATTCAATTCATCTAGAGGTAACGTACTTAAAACCTTTGCCAATCAGACAGGCATAGAGATCTTAGCCCCGCCCATACCAACACGCTACGGACAAAACTGCGTCTCCTCCATCGACATGGGACTAACGGCGAATTTTGATTGGCCCTACCTGATACACTCGCTACCAGAAGAGGATATTGAAAATAAAGTCGCCATACTAACGCACAACATTCTAAGTGCACACTAAAACGCATTCAAACCAGTAAAAACTAACAAACAGACCTTTATCGGCAGGGAGCTCAGAAAACTATTCAGAGAAAGGAACAAAGCTAGAAAAATCTGGCAATTCACATGGTACCCTGCCGATAAACAAAATTTAAATAGAATTCAAAACAAAATTAAAGTGCACTTACACAAAACAAAGAATTAGAAGAATTTCTAAAAAATCCGAATGCTGAAAACGGTACTCTATGTGGTATGACAAAAGCGTTTAAAAAGAGAAGATATCCTGTATCAGCCATAAACGACCCAATAGTATCACCCTGAGTGACGCAGACAAAACCGAATTACTCGCTGACTCGCTATAGAGTCTGTTCTAATTAAATTATATAAACACACCAACACATGATAGCGCAGTAAAATTTGTCATTCACGAATATTTTGCAAGTGAAAGCAACTTCCAAAACTCTCCCCCCTTCTCTTCCACTCGCCTCTGAAATAGCAAGCCACATAGAATCCTTAAAACTAAAAAAAACATTAGGAAGAGATGGCATCACCTATAAAATGATTAAAAATCTCCCTCACCTCTGCATCTTCCAAATACGTAATATTATTCCATATATGCTGGACCTCGGTCACTTTCCGAATTCCGGAAAACCACAACTATTATTCCGATAAGAAAACCGGGTAAAGACCCTACCTGGCCTGAATCTCCCTTCTAAAAGTACTAAGCAAAATAGCAGGAAAAATCATCCACAATAGACTAAGCCACTACCTACAAGAGAATAATATCCTGATTCACGAGCAACATGGCTTCGTGCCTGAGCTCTCCACATCATACCAACTACTGAAAGTGGTGGAACTCATTAAAACAGGGTTTAATAAAGGACAACACACATTAGCGTTTTTCCTCGATATTCAGAAAGCTTTTGATCGAGTTTGGCTTACTGGCCTTCTCTATAAATTGATTAAACTTAACTCCCCACCCCACCTAATAAACTTAATCAACTCCTACTTAAAAAAAAATAGAACATTCTCAGTCGTTATTAATGTAACTTATTCTTCACCCAGAAATAGTGAAGCTGGAGTCCCGCAAGGTGGAATTTAATCTCCGTCCCTTTTCAACTATTTCGTGAACGACATACCAAGACACCCCAACACAACTCTCTACATGTACGCAGATGACACTACGATACTAGCCCGACACTATAACCCAAAAAATATAGGCTATGCACTAAGCAACATCCTCAAGGAACTAGAAGAATGGTACTCTACTTGGAAAATAGCCTTGAATTTTTCCAAGACAGAGTAAGATTTTCCTTTCCAGAAATCACAGAAAAATAGAATCTAAAATTTATTTAGATAACAACAAAATCCCCGGGCCCTGGTCCACTAAATACCTCGAAGTAACTTTAGATAAAAAAAAAAACTCACATAATAACAACATATTACACCAATTAAAAAAGCAATATAAAATTGCAGTAAATGAAATCTATCCCCTTATAACGCGCAAATGTACATTCAGTAGAAGTAATTAACTGTTTATCTACACACTGATGAACCGACCCATCCTGACTTACGCCTGGCCAGACTGGCCTCACTGGGCAAACACAACCCTTGATTCACTTAAAAATCTCAGTCTACAATCAACCGTACAATACTTAAAGTAAGCTGGTATATGAGAAACACAGATATCGAAAATTCAGTAAAATACCCCTCTCTCAAAACCTTCAATAAAAGGTTATCAAGAAAATTCTTCCAAAACATTGACAACTCCACCAAAAGAACCATACAAGTAATTGAAAAATACCCACCCATTAGAAATAATCAACTATTACACAGACCTATAGAAATTCTACTTGATTAATCTAACCCCCCTTTCCCGCTTCATAACCACTATAACAAAAATTTTCCTAGAAATCCTCAAAGTATATACATCAAAATGACATTCATCAACAGCAGCTAATAGGAGCACACCGAACAACCGATAGGATCACACCCTCTCGCTATGCGAGAAATGTCACTCATTCTACAAACCTACCAGACTGGAGGAATAATACAGGATAGATCTACAAACGCAACCTCATAAAATCTTAATCCATTTCAATATCATAAACAACTTTATTTCAAGTCATCTGCAATTAATAAAGTTCTCATGAAAATAAAGAAAACTTTTTCATGATATTTATATAGCAAAATCAGTTATTTCTCTAAAAACCTTCATAAAGTAAAAAAAATTATCTATTATTACAAGAGTTTTAAAATTGATTATATCTCCAAATAAATTTCAATTTATTGTTAATAAGATAGTAAAAATTTAACTTTTAACTTTTTTTAATTAATAATCAAGCATTGCTCATAATTTCACTTTTTTCATGTAGCATAATTCATTTTCAATATTTTATTTTATCTCCTGGGCAAGCGTAATACCAATGTTCTGGCTCATCTTCAAACTTCTACTAAAACTGGGGATTAAAGAACCGGAGGGTTATGCACCCCAATATTAATATTCCGCATCTGCTGTCCATAACATAATATTTGCAATTACCAACTCTACTAGTCGCCGTCAAAAATTTACTTCTATTATGGGTTTTCCAAATGAAATGTCGCTGGAAGTGAAGAAAAAAAAGAGTGCCTTTAAGACAAGCATCTGAAACAGAAAGAAATGCAAAAGTGAAACAAATCACGATAAAACGCGGAGATCAGTGAACCAGATCAGTGGCAGTAAGAAACATTGACCTTTTTTTCCCTCTAAGACTAAAATAACAGAAAAAAAAAATTCAAATAATTCCAAAGATTTCAAAAATAAGGGTATTATAGAATAATAATTTATTAAGGATTGGATTGAAATTCTACTGTTAGAAAGTGAAAGGAATTCAATTGTTAGACATGACATTTAATTCAGTTGTTAAAACCGAGATTGGAAATTTAAAATACAGAAACAAAACGAACGAATGAAGCATCAATGCACAAAAATTTCATTCTCGACGTTTCATTAAGCTAATTATTCATTACAATATTTTTATTTGCATTCTAGAAATAATAATAATAAAGGGTTAGATTAATAATCATTATAATGAAGATATCTTTGAAAAGAAATATTGTAAACTTTTAATTTGGTTTTCGATATATAATTTTATTGTGATATTTAAATGTAAATAATTAATACATTACAGTCAAGAACAAGTTATGAAATAATCTCAAAAATTAAATAAAAATAATAATATGATATGAAAAAAATCAGTAGGTAATTGGATCAGTATGATATGGAATCTGGTTCTGGAGTCAGAAAAATGAATCAAATAGTTGATAATAGTTCCGCAATAGTGCCAGAAAATAGTATGGAAGAGTTAACAATCACTAAAAAAGAAGAGAAGGCAAAAAATATGTA
>BMAW01127638.1:0-28135 GCA_019974015.1 Nephila pilipes | reverse complement strand
AGAGAGAGAGAGAGAGAGAGAGAAAAATAGCACACACTGTATAAAGTATAGTTGTGTTTAGTTTGTATTAGAAAATTGTATTTAATGGGATATTTTAAAATATATAAAGATATAAATATGCATACCATTTATTTTAAAAAAAAAATGGTATGTTTCTTTTTATATTAATTTTGCACTTTGTTGAAAATACATTAAAAATTAATAAAAAATAGCTACCTAGCATGGAATATTTAAACTTTATTCGTGCAATCAATAGCGTATGGTTAGTTTTAAACTGATATTCAATTAAAACAAATTTTAAGAAAAAAAATAAAATTGACTTTAAATCATACTAATCGCTGTTATTCAGCGAATGTAATAAAGAAAGATCAATCAAAATTTAATTATTATTGTGCTTTTTTTTGACTTTTTACAAACTAAGTTTTTCCAAATATATTGATTGAAAATTCGATTAATGCATTTTTGATTGAAAAAAGGAGTTATAATACTTAATACTGTTTTTGGTTTTTAAGATTAAATAAAGGAAGGTTGTTTGTATTTAACATGTAAACAAAGTAAAGAGTTTTTTTCTAAGACTATTTCATTTATTTTTTTCAAAATTTTAGTCTAGAAAATATATTTTTCTAAGCTATGTTTCAATTCATGACTGTAAAAAAAGGTTATTTTTTCTTAATGCTCAATGAAGTTTAAAGGAAATTATAAAGGTAATAAAAGCTCTTCACTACTACATGGTTTAAATGTTTAATTTCTTAAAAATTTTTTAATGTTTTATAATATGTTTTCAACCCTAAGAATTACATCAAAAATTGTTAAGCAAAATTATTTGAAAAATAAAAAAAAATTGTTATATTATTTGTAATACGAAAACTAATCTTAGTTCCATTTACATACAATAATAACAATATAAATCGAATAACATTAATAATCCAAATACAACATTATAATTATTTAAATACACAGAAACTTTTATAAACTTAGATAATCTAAATATAAACCTTTTCATAATTAATTCAAATTAGATATAAATACAATTGCTTAAATATCTAAAGGATAACACAATATTAATTTATCCCCCCTCTTCTGAGATTCTTTACATGACTTTAATTTGAACTTAATCCTAGAACTTCAGCACTGTACATGTTTTCATTGCTACAATGAAAGAAATATAATTTTAAAAATTATTTATTGAATCTGATATTAATTTAAGGAATGGAAAAATATGAATAGCGATGAAAACGTGAATAAACATGATAGCGATAAAAAAATATATAATTTTTAAAGAGTATTTCTTGATTCTAATATTATTTTAAGAAAAGAAAAATATCTTTTCCAATTTTTGTATAAATTAAAATTAATGAAAAGAAATTAAATTAAAATTCCTTTCTCTACATTATTATCTATTTGTGTAGCAAAAGTATTTGAGAGTTGAAATGATTACTCTTGGAGCTTTGATATTTGAGATTTACAATACATAGCATCTACACATTCACATATTATATAGCTTAATAGGAACAGCAGGTTAAATGGGTGATTAATGAGTCTGTTAAGTTTCTTGTTAATTGGTATTTGAAAGAAAGGAACTTATAATAATATTAAAGACAGAGCTGAGTAAGCCTTTCCTATTAGATTGCTGCATTGTGTTAGAAGTTATTCTCTAACAAAGTCCCGTTCCAGTCAGAATTATAACTCAGTTAATGGCCTATGTTTGTCCCTAGGAAATGATGAGTCTTAGAATAAGATGAATGTAAATGAATGTGTGTGAATAAGTATTATTTTAAAAGAATAGACTTTATGATACTCGATCAAGATGTTCTAGGTTTCCTGCAACCTCGATAAATTTGAAATTCATTAATTCCGTTTCTCCAGTATTATTGCAGTATTAAGTGCATAAATTAACGTCCACATTTGGCACGTCCACAGAATTCCAAAGTGAACTTCCCAAATTCACTCATTTATAAAATGTGTTTTTATTTGGTCAAAATGATCTAACAATGCCTTGAATTTTTTTAGGATAGTATCGACCTTTTGAAAACAGTCATTAAAGACAGCAGCTATCTTTCTGCATTTCCAATAGCACTTAGGTAGCTTAAAGTGATGATAAAGTTTTCATTTGCCATAAAAGATTGATTACACTATTCATAAATAAATCATGTCAAGAGGTACATCATAAATTCACTTGAACTACTGGTAAGATAGTACTTGCAAAATTCTACATTCTCTATTTTATTGCATGATTTTATTTGTTCTGTCTCAAACACCAGGAAATTTTGGTTTCACATAAAATATATTGTTCAATGAGGAGAATTGTATAGCCCAATATGTTATACATTGTATGTCTAAAGTTTATTCACTCATAATTAAATTATTAATTCATAATAATATAAAACTAATTAAACTTTTAAACACATTCTTTAATTGTCTAAAAACGAATATAAAAATATCCCACAACCACTTCTTAGATAACTTTGATATCTCTGGATTGCTATAGTATCTTCAAGATTCTGATGAAACTCGTTGATTCATGAAAGTAATATTAAAATAATGAAACTTTAAATTTAGAATAAAGACATAATAAAAATGAAATATATAAAAAAAATTGATAGATAGGGTGAGTATAAAACTGAAAACAGTCATTCAATTAAGTACAAGACGTGAAAAAATTGCTTGATCAATATATCTTCTAGTACATACGGAGAAAAAGTTCATTAAATCACAATATAAGGAATCATTAACAATTATTATAATCACGATTAACATTTTGAATAACCTCTATCAAATGATAACATTTCTCACAATACATCAGTGACATAGTAATAAAGTTGATATAAATAAAGTTTTCAATGATCACGACTTAATAGAAATTTTATAGTTGATATAAATAAGAAAGAAGAGAAAAAATTTAATAAATTGAGCAAAAATAGTATTAAAAATAGAGTACCAGGTTTTATCATAAAAGAATATTTTAAATCAGTTTCATCATAGTGAATCTGAGAGAAACTAATATTTAGAGAAGTCGAAATAAAATTAGAACGATTTGTAAGAGTATTTACGCCGTAACAAAAGATAAATTCTAATAAGAGAAAAGATGAAGAAAATGGCAGTTGTAAGTGAACCTTATCATAAAGAAAGTTTGAGAAAAGGCACAAACAGTTCAAAAGTTATGGCATCAGTAGCAAATATTTTTTATTTACTATTAAAAAACAATAAATATTTAGATGTTTTCAATTTATCAGAGTAAATTATTTTAACACTATTTTTCATGTCTTATTAAAGAATCGATAGCATGCTGCCTTTCTACATGATATAAGTTTTCCTTATAAATTTATTCATTACATTGGGTTATGTTTTTATAAAAATAGTCGTATATATCATTATTTAGCATAGATGAGTGAAGTTGCAGCTGTCTGTATGAAGTAAATGTCATTTTATCGTCAGCTTCCAATTGCACTAAACAGAATAATACGCAGTAACACATCTACAAACGGTAAAAGCAATAAGAGTGCAGTTTATCTTCCCGACTCAAGAATCAAATGTCACGTAACCTTGTTGAAAACACTCGGAGAATCAATGAGTCGCAGTGGCGTATCCCCAGTGTATGGCGTCATCGGTTATGCGCGCGTACTTAGTAGAGCTAAGTGTCTTATGCAGTAATGCGCAGAGAACGTGAGTCGATCTCACCTGGGAAAGTGCTTTATTTTCTTTTCGAAAGCTTTATCTTCAAAACAAATTAAGGAAACTTACTGCTGCAAAAGTAGAAACAATATTGTATTTTCTTTGTTTGAATAACATTGAGATTAAAACAACTCCACTCATTTTAAAAAGTAGAAAATGGATTTTCAGACTAACCAGAACTTATAGATCTCACTTCCTCAGTCCAATTTTTCACAACGCCAAACGTAGATTTTTGAGTCCTAAATTAGTATCTACATAATGTCCATTATATCTTCGTTCAGCAATATTAAATTTTTAACATAATGTGAAAGTTGGCTTTGAGAGACCTTTGAGATTTCATCTCTCAATGGTCGCTAAAGGTATTAAGCCCGCCTGATTACAGATGACTCTGTAATCGTTAATTGGCTAACCTCAATCTTAAAAGACCTGTCATCATGTTAATTATAGCATTGGTAGCTCCTGTTGTTCATTGTATAAAATGGATTTAGATGTGATTATGGTCACGGACTCATGGAGGTGGTTTCGTCGAGCAGAGTTGCAACCCAGACACCTCTCACCCGCCGGCAGCTAGCCGGGCAATACATGTTTATCTGTTCGAGCGCTCAGTAACTTCCCATTGATGAGAGGCGTGTTGGTTAGAGGTGAGGACCAACTCAGTGTTGTTCTCGTCACTTGACGCGAGGTCTCAAAATTAAGTTGTCGCTCAATATCACTCGTGTTGTTTCTGTGGAACAATAAAACAAATCAATCAAGACTCTAAATGTAGATAACAAATCCAGTTTATTGAAATTCACAACTCTAGGTTGAATAGCGTTTAAATTTAATCGTTGAATCAACTATACAGAAATATCATTAATATTTTTTATCCAATTTTGAAAAAAGAAATCTGTACAATTTTCCTTTCATTCATGTTTTCTTCTATTATTTTCTATGATTTTATTTTATTATTCAGAGACAAGCTTCAGGTTAAAGATAGTTTTAAATTATTCAAATTTTCTTTTGCTTTAAATATATGAGTGCATCATCGGTTTTCAGTTCAACACAAACACAACCTAATTACATCTTTTTAAAGTAAAAATAAATATAAGCAATAAAATAAAATAATTTAATCTTAAGTTTGATGGAATAAGTTTAAAACATAAATTCAGCAAATGACATAAAATGAAGTAGTAGTTTGTCCTCCAACACGAATACAATTGTCTTGGTTTTATTGCAGATCCATAGCGGTCAGCAAGTATACGAATAGTCGCTGTTAAATAGACCTGAACATCAAAGTCGTCCTGTTGAGGAGATTATAATGAGTGATAATCCAAGAACTGGTATCGCCGCTCGTCAACAGCTGACGAATTTAAAAGAACATTCTTCAATAATAAATGTGATTTTTTGCTCTTGTGAACCTGTTAATCCAAATATTTTTCCTGTGATGCGATCCATTTCAGTTGTATTTTAATTATTTACCTCTGATATTAATTTATCTTTGCAATAACACTGTAAATTACTGGTTATTAGTCACGGCTTTATTTCAAGTATAATACAGAAATCTATCGAAAATTCAGAAAAGTATATTCCGCATGAATAATATCTCTTTCTTTTAACTTATTTTGAATTTCTACATCATTTCTGAAAATACGCCCCCTTCTATATTTCTTCTAAATGCATATTTTCCATATCTCTACATAGTTCAATATTTTCAATTTAAATTTTACTCATGGTTGCTTTTATGTATAATTCATACATTATTATCAGGAAAGCTATCTTTGAATTTTTATGCGAATAACAGCTAACAATAAATTTGGATATGAATTTATACGCCCTTCTAAATTCTTAAGATTTCAAATTTTTATATAAAAAGAGGACTTATTAGCGAGATTTCATAGAATATCGAGACGGTCTATATTCTATAAAGACTGTATTCTATTATATTGAAAAAAGCTTAAAATCATGTCTTCTACGCTAGCTATATCGATCTCCGGGCATATAAAAATGTCATGATGGTGTAGGAGCTCATGGTATGATTAGAATTCTGTATTCATTTGGCATGAAATTTCCAATTTTCCATCTTGTTACAAACAACAAGTACACATATTGTAATCAGTTTCAAAATGAAACACAAATTGTTATATTTGGCGAAATGTTAGAATCTTCACGTAATTTAAATACCTTCGGATCACGCCAGTTCTATAAACGAAATCTTTGACTGGTGATTAAGGATATGACTGATGAAGTGGAAATCAAGTTTCTGAGTTCAAGTCTAATTTCAAGAAGGACATCTTGTGGAGAAAGGGAGACTGTGGCACTGGAAATTGGGCAAAGCACATTGAATCTGTAACTTAACCCTCCTTAAACGCCTCTTTCACTACGGACCACCTGCCCATTCTCATCTTACCTCAGGCGGCACTTTCAAACAACTTATTTCTGCACATGCGCAATTATGCAAATTGCTAAAATTTAGAGTGTGCTCCTGTAGTGATAGTATTTATACTCAAATCCAGTTATCAGACGAATACACTACAGCAATAGCAGAGGAGGAGAAAAGGGTTCTTTTCTTGGTGATCGTATGCTGTCCTACATCCATTATCCTACTCTCTCCTAGACCTGCATGGATTCATTTCTCTCGAACGATGGCCCAAGACACATCTGAGATCGTAATGGAGGAGCAGAATATTTCTCGCACCAGTAGATACCATGTTCTGGATGATCAAATCTTGCGTGCAATTGTCCAAGAGGATACTCAACAATTATTGTTCATCACCATGCTCCAAATCTAGCAGCGTAACTTTGTAGCTGGTGTGGCCATCAATTATCTTAGCTTCTAGTAATTTGTAAATATTTGAAATAATTTCACTTTTGTTTTATTTGAATGAACGATATTCTTGCTTGTACGGTAATATATTAAATGACAAATGCTTATGCTTTAAATATTAAACTGTCCAAGATCATTTGCAACCTCGGATCTGAGTCAAAGAAAATGTGTTTTTATGTATTCCAATCTGAGTACTCCTTCAAATCTTTCGTACTAGGCGTGATTTAAATGTTTGGCGATATACTAGCATGAATATTATTTTCATCTTCCTAATTGCGATTTGCAATAATAAACTCTGTAAAATGCAAACGTTGTGCTATAAACTGAAGTGCAATTTCAGTACAAAAAAATAATATAAAACATTGATTATTTAAAATTAATTTACCAATCCTTTAAATTAATCCAGTTATATTAACTCTTTTCCCTCGAAAAATTCAAAATTTATTACACCAATCAAGATAAAAAGAATCCCCCCTAAATTATAGTGCTTCGATAAAGAATAATTTGAAGAACATATTTTTCAGGTATAATTTAAAATTCAGCAATGGAAAAAAGTGGCATTATTTATGTCATTAAAACAAAAGAAAAAAAAAATTTAACTAAAGTCAAAATGTATTGAAGTTTCAGGTTATTGAAATTACATAAATTTAGCACTTACAAAGATTGAGTTATCAATGACTGTTAATTAATTAAATTAGCTTCTTTAGAAACACTTACAGTACTAGTAAAATGTTAATGGCCAGTAAATTTGTTTTAATAGTAAGTTTTTTAGTTAGTGTTTATGTAGTTGCTTTTCAAAATTAAAAGAAATTTAGTTTTTTCAGTCTTACGTAAATAGTTCATGTTTTTTTTATGTAAGTAGAGGAAGAAACTGAGCAATTAGATTAATCATTGTGATTAAATATGATTACGCCATAGATTGAAAAAGATTTTTTGTAAACTTGTGTATAAGTTTGATATTTCATTTTAAAGAAAAGAGTTTGAATCCGATATTTGTAGGAAAATATTGTTACAAAATTTACTTCTAAGAGTCCCATTGTATTCTAAATATAAGATCCACGTATGGAAAAACGAATAATATTAATAAAGAGACAAAAATATTATAACGATTAAAAAAGAATATGCCTAAAATATTATTTTATTTACATTTTAAATACACATTTAATGACAATATTTATTCAAATTAGAGAAAATTTATAAAATCTGATCTCTATGCTACTTGAAATAAATGAATCGAAATGCAGAAAGTAAAAAGTAAATTAAAGATAAAATGTATAACATGTAAAACATTTTTACTTGTGTGGATTAGTTTTCTCTCTCTCTAACATGCATTTTTCAAAACAAAAGGCTCATTTACAGGTTAGTTAATGGTCTATACTGCTTGGTTAGAGTAAGAGTGTAGCCAGGCTGACAATTTTTATTTATTTCGATAACGATTTTTATTCTGGTAAGCATTTTTTTTGCTGTAGCTTATTTACTGATTTTAGTAACCCTTAGAATAGTTTGTTTTACTGAAATCTGTTTAAAAATACACATGCATTATAAGTTCTAGTTAAAGAGAAATAAGTAAAACAAACTTAAGACAAATAAAAGAGAAATCACAAAATATAGATTACAAAAATAGAAAAATGAATAAAGAAACAAAACAAATTAATGAACTTCAAACTCAAAGCAATGAGGAGTTATAAAATCAAACAAGGAAATCACAAAATCAAAATCAAGTTACAAAAATAAAGCAAACGCAGTTTTACAGAAATATGATTTTTAAAAAAAATTAGCGGACAGTGTCTTTGAGATCATATAGTTTGAATTTCTATCATATTTTTTGCTTTCCTATTTGAACAAAAGACAAGGCTATAATTTCAACACTGAAGTCAAAGGAAACCAGCATTACATTCAATGAAATTTGCAGAATATATCGCAAGGATAATTCTGTAAAAATTTATCTATATAAAATTATCATGTCAGAAAGAACCACAAGATTTTAAGACTTGCAAAAAAAAACAATGGCACGACAATCAATGGCGAATGGTTGGAAAAAAACTTCTTTGTAAATACAGAATGAGCTGAATAAGACAGTACCTGTGGTGTTCAGGCAAACCTCTTCAGCTTTTTTCTTACAAAAGAAGGGTGCGATTTAACAAACATTGCCGAAATCATTTCCAGTGCCTTCTATACCCCCTGTGCTTTAACTTCACTTTAACTGGTTAACTTTTTTTTTTTGGACAATAAGTATTAAAATAAAAACTTGTATTTTAATGATATGCAAAAAACATTTGCTTTTTTAGATTTTTTTTGAGGACGTAAGCATATATGCAATGAACATTTCTGAACTACACTGTTTCAAGCCATATTAATAATAAAATACGAAATAAATATATCATAATAGAATATTAATAATTCTACATTGCTTCAATATCTTTTTATTTCTGAATTATTTTTATCTTAGTTTTAAATAAATAATTATTTATATGGCTAATAATAATTAATTTCTTAAATTCTTAATGGAATCGCCGTATTTTAATTATCACAATTAGTTATGATTTATGGACATAATCCCTAGAAATTACATATTGTTATAAAAATGATTTATATCTGGTTACAACAAAATGCCGTTTTTCTAACTGAATTATACAAATTAATATATTGGATTAAATTTTTAATTCAAGTGATTTCCTCTTACAATTCTAAATGTAAAGTAATATATTGAATGAAGGATAGAGGGGGGGGGGAAAAGAGGGAATAAAAGAAGATGGCGGCATTTTTCACTTTTCACAAACATATCTCACTTAAAAAACAAATTTGTTAAATTGTTTCTGCTATACAGAGAAAAAAAAATTAAAGTATTAAGATTAAGATGAATAAAATAAGAGTTAGGCTAAGTAATTTCTTAGCTAATTTATCTTTTGTAATTTTCAAAAGAGCTTTAGTTTAATTCTTCCAATTCATTTTACGTTACTAATTCCATAAAATTACACATCTCTCTAAATTTATGCTTTTATAGTGTTTACAAATCTAGTTTATTTTTCTGGAGACCTGACTAATATTATTAAAAGAATAGAACATTTGAGTAGATCTAAATGAAAAGTTGTTTTTTCAGGGTTATTTAATTAGATTTGTTTTAACATTATTCTAACCTCAAATAATGTTTGAATAAGGTTCATCGCCATTATATTTATTTTGTATACTGGCATCATCATTTTGTTAAAGTAATTATATAATGCAATAACGGACATTTAACATTCTTTTACCTTTTAATGAATCAGCTTAAAAATGTGTAAGTATTAAAATAACAGTGATATAATAAAGTTGTGGTATTACTTCCTTTTTATTTCTATTATTAATCAATATTTAAAAGATACTCATCAATTAAATTGTTAATGAAATAAAACCAAACTATTAAATGGTGAATTTATTAGGATCTCAATCAAAAGTGTCAGATATCTATAATCAGGCAAATTGAATGGAAGAATTTCAACCCATGTCTGAATGCCAGATTCATGTATAACTAGAGGGCTCTCTAAACTGTCTCAGGTCTAGATTTCAGTGCAGTAATTAATAGAACTAAAAGTAAGGGCCGACTCCTGGCCCTTTGTAAATCTATTATCTCTGTAAAAGTTTGTTTTACTCTGTGGCGAAATCACTATTCTGATGTCTTCTTGACAACCCATCTTATTCACCTTCACCACCCACAATACCTCATTTATTAAATTCTTCGCTGCTTATAATTCTTCTCAATCCAATTCAATACATTTCCAGTAACTATACTCTGATCTAAATAAGTACGTTTCATTCATTGGGAGAAATTCTCAATTCGAAAAACTTCATATTAAATTCTCCATGGATTGTTAGGAGAAACATGATGCAGAACCTCCATAAGTTTCTCGGCCATATTTTTAAAAAAA
Organism: Nephila pilipes; assembly: GCA_019974015.1. Taxonomy (NCBI): domain Eukaryota; kingdom Metazoa; phylum Arthropoda; class Arachnida; order Araneae; family Nephilidae; genus Nephila; species Nephila pilipes. The sequence goes on along the minus strand of BMAW01127638.1, from coordinate 17,755 downwards.
AGTAAGCTTTGCATTGAAAATTAATACATAAATATGGAAAATCCCATATTTATGTATTAATTTGGAATTTAACCCCAATGAAATGTATCATTTCCTTTTACTCTTATAAATAATGTGACTAATTGTGTTCTTATTTTATTGTTTAATTTAGAACTAAATTTTTTTATTTTCTTTGTTGATCCTACTTCATCCATTCAGTTTATTTCCAAGAAAGACATTGAATTGTATTTCTCATTTTGTTTGTAAAAAACTAATTTTAGAAATGCAGACAAAAGGAATAGAGACAGGTTATTAGAACAAGAAAATATTAGTTGTCCATCTTTAAAAAAGTCATACTCATTTTTTAAAGTTGTTCATCATTCAGTTAACCTGTGATCCGACTTTTATTCTTGTAATTGCATCTCAAGGTATGTACATTAATTTGTTAAATACAAAGAACACGTTCTTATTCTGTCTTCCATAGTATGATATCTGACCTTAATTTGTTTTATATTCAGATATCATTTAATTTTGATGTAAAGGAATTTATCGTGAAGCAGAAACATGGCAATATTGTTCTGGTAAATTGTTAGATATAGTCTTTTCAATTTGCTTAGCATTTTTTTATATGTATGTGTTAATAGTGAAATCTGTTTATTTTTACATTTAATATAGTCAATGCACAAGTTGGCCTCGATGCCTGCAATTTATATAGTGTATAAAATGAAATAATTTTAAAAAAATAACTTTCATTCAAATAAAATATCTCATTTAAATATTATATAAATAATAAATTAAATCTTAAATAATTTAACTGATAATAATAATTAAATTGACAGGAAAATAATAAGTAATATTTTTTTGAACCCTTTCATTTTAAATTAGACTTTTTTTGAATCACATAGCCGCGATGATAAATACAAAACTGCCGTGCTTTTAAAATGATAGTTGCGTATAACTCTTCATTTACATTTACAAGTGTCAAATATGGTTTACAAACAAGAAGCTAGCAGAGATATTTGAGATTATAATTTTGAATGGTTTTTTATAGAATAATTTTAGAAAATCTATTCATGAGAGAAAAGAAAAATTATACGATAATTTTTTTTCAAAATTTTCGTTATATAAATTATTTAAATATTTTAAGAGTGAAAATATTAATAAGTTGTATGGATATAAATATTTTAAAGGAAGTGCTTTTAATTTCTTTTTTATCTAAATTTTTTGACGAAATATTCTTCTTTTGTGATTTCAGCAGTTTGAAAGTGAATATATTAATTAGTTCTAATATTAGACATATTACAGTATCTAAAATTTAAGTTAAAGGAAAAAAAACTTTCATTAGAACATATTTATATGTATATATATTTTCTTTTATATATCCATTTTAGACAGATAAGGTTCTTTGAAATTTTAGTCAGTTTAAAATGAAACATATATTTCACATAGCTGTTCTGTTGCTATCTTTTAGTACAGTTGAACTGGAAATTCGAAAAGCAGTGCAATGTAATGTAAAAAAAAATGTTAATACTGCAGCTTTATTTGTAAATATCATTTTATTACGATATTCCTAGTATAATAAATGTTGACATTTTATTTTTGAATCCATTTTTTAAATAAAACCTTTCTACAGCAATAAGTTTATTCGAAAACTCTCAAAAGTATGCGACACATGCCGATACCATTTTCAAGTAGTATATATAGTATTTGCCTGCTTCAAACCTTTCTCCAATCTAAATATACATATCGTAATCTTTATCTGTTCTTTCTGTCCATTGTAAACACAGCCTTTTTTATTGCTTTTGTGTTCACTTATGGAGAAGAGGAAAAACAGACAATTTCTCTTGGTAAAGCGTCACCTTGTGATATATATCCTCTCTCAAATACAGGCGCAGATTTCTTATTGTATCCAAATCACGTCCTATATTCATACTAACTCTTCAAAAAGAATACAAACGGGTAACTACATCTAAGAGATTTCGCGTCAACATATTCCAGCAAATCGGTCAACAAGATGAAGGAATGATGTTGAAAGAATGCATATGACAAAAATGTATTCACAGCGTTATGCACGTATACAAATCGGAAAGAATTTTGGTGAAAGCATTTCTCTTTCAGATCAATGTCAAAGTCATTGCTGTTTTGAGGAGGAGGAGAAAAATAAAGAAAGAACATTACTGTAACAACAACAGGGAAATGAAATCTCTGAGAATAATATATCTATGCAAAAGGATAAAGACCCGGAAGATTCTTTTTTAGCTATGAAATGTTTTCTCATTGCGTTTTTTGGTAAACAGTATAGTAAACTTTAAAATATCGTTTGTTTTAAATGGCGATTACTGTTACGTTATGGAAATTTGGTTTCCAAGAGAGTTTGGGGAAAATATCGTTTCGTTTGTAATCGCAGTGTAAAGTTCTCTATAAATTTGATTCGTGTCTTATGACAATTTATGCCTCTCTTGATATTTTTATATAAAATTCATGGCAGAAATGAAAATATATATGTTGAGGAAATTCTTATTTTTTACTAATTTATGTATTCTAAAATGTTTTTTAAAAAATTTCACGTGAAAGTAAAAATTACATTTTGCAATAAAAGCTGCATATTTTCATTAATATGACTAAGCGCTTAGGTGACTAATTCAATGTGTTGTGTGCAAACTGTTAATTCTATAAAAGGATAATGTAACAATAGAATTATAAAATACTTATCATTCAGGAGAACTTATCAGATTGCTAAGTTATTTACATGTGATTTAAAACAGCATAAATGTATCTTTCACTATGTCTTAAAGAAAAGAAAACAATCCTTCTTTTTTTGATTTCATATATATTCTTATGAAAGGATTTGTTAATTTTAATGTTATATAATTATTTCATCCAAATAATATATCGCTGAATATTTATATCCACTTCTTGTGATTTTGTAGTTATCCATAATGACTCTTTGTTCCATTTTTTCCAGAGTATAGTTGACAATTCCATACAGGTAACAAATATTGATAATTTTTTTGATTTCAACTTATACATGATCAAAATAAAGTGTTATTTTTTCTCAATTTCATGACTTCTTCGTCCATTTGGAATTTCATTTAAAATATATTTTCTACATTTGATTTGTTTACATAAGCAAATATGTTCTACAAACTTGAGTGCTTCATAAATAGCTCACATTTTCTATGAACCATATTTCAAACTAATGTGTGTGGTTGCTGGATAAAATAAAAAGAAGAAGAAATGTTGGTTCAGTATATATGGTTATTTAAGTATGCATACAGAGAAGGCAGACAAATGGATTTTCTATTATAAAGCATTATTCATGATAATCCTTGATGAGGTTGGTGCATTTTATGTCCTTTAAATCACTTGGAAAATTTTGAATTAAAAAGAGTGAATAATGTATTCAACCATTATGAGCTTTTATTTTCTCTGGAATTATTATGTATATTATACGTTATAAGACATGCTGAAACTTTAATTTTGAAGTAAGGTACATTTCATAATTTTAACGTATTATTATTTATCAATTTAATTCATTTTTTAATCAATTTTTGAAGTTCTGATGAATCATTTTGAGAAAATCATAAAATATCAACTGTAATCTGAACAATTGTTCAACAGGTTTATTCAATATTTTATATCTTGAGCCAAGCCTTATCAATGGCTTTTATTACTTCATATATTGGTACGAAAATTAAATTAAAATCCTAAAGTCAGCCAATAAGCTATGGCACTTAGTTGTATTGAGAAAATTGTAAAATAATCATTTTAACAAGATACATTTACAGTTATCAAATGTGCAATAGAATTTAAAACTAATACTACATTTAAATAGTATTGATATTTTTACTATTATCATATTATTTACGAACATGAGAGTCGGCTCTCCTTTTGTGATTCTATTTTGAAGGAAAAGAAACATACACACAAGTGTAGTCAATCAGAAAGGAGAGGTTTATGTAATGACATGGCGGTGGATTTAGCAACTTGGCGATCAAATCAGTTGAGGGAAGAAAGTTCGGGACTTTTCTTGAATTTTTCATGTGAAGTCTTACCTGACGAAGAGATATAAGTACATATACAGTCTGAGGGAAGGCTTCTGTTACTCAGAATCAATCTCTCTTTGGAATCTTTGTTACGGAGATCAATCGAGAAATCAACTGGAAGCAGTTGGCACTTGAAAGTGAAGCGTACCAGTGAATGCGGAGAAGTAGTGCATATCTATCTGGAATTGTTGGAACTGCCTGGAAATAGAGTATAACTGAGGAGGTTGTCCTTGTAAGAACCTGAAAGCGCTGGCGAGTTGAACGTTGCTGATGCAATTGTGATTGTTATTATTTCGCTGTATTTGTTCCTGTATCTGGTACTAAACTGCACAAATGCAATGTATTTGTTTGTACTGTTATTGTTCCATATGCCTATGTCATCCTGAAGATTTGTGAATAAAGTGACAATTATCGTTATTTTTCCGTGTTAAACTGATTTCATTTCCACTGAAAATTTTCATAACGATATCATTTTGAAAAATTATGGCATCCATTTTAGAATTATTTTCGTCGAACTCTCATATAAAGTGTGTCATGATCTTTATTTCTGCCATGTTTGGCGAAAATATGAAAAAATTGTGTTCTATACCAAGATCTATAAGTTCGAGACTAACTAGAGATAGCGCTGTAGTAAACCAGTAACCAGGTCTTTCTAGAGTACTAACGCTGTTGAAGCGTGTCAAAATTTTAAGTCGATCGGACCAGGAAAAAGTTTTTTTGAAGTGAGTGAAAAAGGGATTTTCCAGATATGGGTGCCGCGATTGCTTTCAGAGACAAAAAACAGCAACGAGTCGATGATTGAAAGCTGTTTATCGCTATTTACTCTCGCAACAAAAGATTTCTTGCGTCGTTACGTGACCATGGACGAAACATGGATACATCATACACTCCAGAGTCGAAGCGGCAGTCATCTAGTGGCGCATGCAACCGTCGGCGATCAGCTTAGCAGTCATGGCGTCAGTTTTTGGGATACGCATGGCGTGATTTTTCATTATTCCTCGAAAAGGTATTAAATCGATCAACAGTGATTATTATATGATGACTTGCTGGTGTTGCGTTTGAAGGAAATCACGCAAAAAACGACCGCACGGTCTCGGACTTATTGATCTACATGTATTTATATATGCGAATGATATATATGGAATTTTAAATTAGTATAAATTTAAAATCAACATATCAATTTTGTCATTGTAGAATTTATTATGAATTACGAATAGAAAATATCAATATTGCAACTGAAAAAGGAGTTAGAATATATATCTACTAACCACTTTAATTTTACATAATATCTGATAAAATTTATTCGTAAAAATACGAACAAAGAATTTCTGTAAAATTATTTAAATTATCTTAGGAAAATGATCTTAGCAATCCGTAACATTAAAACCTAAATGAATGTACCAGGTAAGTATGTGTTAATAACTTTTTTTTTTTTTTTTTTTTTTTTTTTTTTTGAAAATTGCTAAGTAATCACCTTATCCACCAACCAAGAGATGTTTTGGTAACATTATTTCAAAATTAAAGATTTAAATTTACATACAACACAGTTTTAAAATTTTACCATCACATTAGCATACGTGTTACATGTGTAAAAATTTAAAATAGAATCTAACTTTATATATAAAAAAAGTTCTCAAATTGTGTATGAACATCCTCCACTTTAGTCTAGACAGCATGATCCACACACATACAAGAGATGAAAATGTATGAGTTTAAGTGGGTGAAAATATGTGGTTTGTAATTTTAGTGACATAACATCACACAGCAGAAAGTGACGCAGACAGAAAAGTAAAATTTCATTTTACAAACAAATGTAAAAATGTTAGAATTTAAATATTTGGAAGACATATATAACATATCCTAGATCAATATTTTGAGAATTTTTTTGTATTTTTTTAAGCAATTGATATTCCAATAGTTGGTTCTGTTTGAAGTTTTTGACTACTGATCTATCATGTTTTAACGAATGAAGTACAGTTTTACATTTGCATTTGTATGTTAAATCAGATGTCTGCTAAAAATTAAAATTAGCTTTCTTGTTCAATCAAATAATTCTGATTCATGAGAATGTTAAAACTGAAAATAAGAACTCTCTAAATATTTTAAGGATCTCTTTGCGTAATGGAACTCAAGCCTGAAACTTTTTAGAAGTAAAAAATGGTCTAATCTTATCATCTCATTTTTTGATACTGATTGCAAATATAGAAGATCACATTTTGCAATTTTAAATGAATCAGTCTATTTTATGTAAAATATATTTATAAGGCACTAATAGGACTTGAACCTGAAGTCCTGTTAGTGGCCTCACTGTAAAAGGGAGCTGTTCCTAGGAAGGCAGTTGTCTCCTGAGTAGAGCACCCAAGGCATAGAAGGTCACTCCATTATTCCCAGCTCTACACTTACAAGCATAAAGACAAAGTCAGCCCTCTTCACATGTAGTACCTCTCGAAACAGAAGCTGCTTTTTTTACCCGTAGTCATAAACCTGATATCATGCTGCATCGTCCATCGCACAGATTAATCAGGGACGCTTTCCGGATTTGAAGTAAGAGAATCCCATCTGATAAGTCTGCTACAGTCTCGACTTCTCAGATGAATAAAAAAAAATCTCGGAATTCTACAGTGTAGTATAAATGGTATTAACAGCTGCATCTGAATCAAGCTTGATCATATTCTTGAACTTGCCGATGAGCATCGTTTATTGCTCTACAAGAGACAAAATTTCAATACAAAACACCAATGAACGTTAAAGGCTATAACATTGTTCGACAAGACAGATCTTCCTCTGAGTGAGGTCTGGTTTTTCGATCAGAAATGTCTACCAGTGAATTTCTAATATCGTCCTAAAATGCTTGCCTAGAGTCTAGGTGTAAGGGGTTTTTTGACATCTAGAAATGAAACCGTTAACATCATCAATTTGCTATCGTCCTCCAAATAATAAGATTAAACTTGAAGAATTTCGAGGAACTGCTTGGTGAATCGACGAGTCATTCTTGGTGACCTTAACACGCAACGCATGCAACACGAGGATGTGCTACAACAAATGCAAAGAGACAGAAATTGGAAGACTTGGCAAATGACAGGGTTCTATGCTTTTGAATGTAGTACACATATCTCCTTGAGTTATAGCACACTTGTAAAATTAAATTTGACACTTATTATTCCGGGCATTTTCTCGGCTCTTGGAGAGTCAAGACCATATTGACAAAGGATCACTCCATATTTTGACTGAAATATATTTTACAATTAGGACAATAGGTCATCTAAACTTCCCTGAAACTTCGATAGCTATTTTGAACACCTATGAATCTATTTTAGCAGAAAGACTTTCCACTGAACCCTCTTACTGAGGACTTGAAAGAGAGAACAATCCACTTCAAATACTATATTTTTTCAGCAACAAGAAAACTTGATTATAACAGAGATGAAGGTAAAAAAACGATGGCCAAGAATTTTGCAGAACTCTCCACTCACAACTCTGAAGATATTTGAAATTACTAGACAGGGTCCAGCATTTGAGAAACTATGCCCAAAGAACCGATGATGAAGCGGAATTAAAATTAACAAAAATAGTACAGATATCAAACATTCATGTTGATATCAAAGGAATCATTAGAATAATTTGTTCAAAGCTGAATTACAAGCACCTAATAATTCTGAATACCAAGCATTAGTAGTTAAAATATCAGAGAAAGTTCGGGCACGTCACTAAATCAAAGGTTTTCTACTATTGATTGCTGCTGAAGGGTGAAACTTCTATTCGAAGAGAGCAGGTGACTTTGACAGAGGAGTGGATAGTAGCCATAAATCTTGTAAGACACGTAAGTGAATTTCTACTTCAATCAATTGTTTTCGATTCGATTACTATCAAGGTTATTCTGCATGCTAATAGATTTATAATAAAAAATCTTTTGGTTCCAGACATGGAAAATATTTGGGAAACATTGGACCATTTGGTGAAACGCCTTTGTACATTTTTTAATTTGTCGTGGAAAGGTGGGCGTACTTCGAAGCAGTGGAAAATAGCAATGAAATTATCTCTGATCCGTTAACCAAATAAAGAAGACGCTCTATGTAGAAGGAAGTTATAGGCCTATTGCGCACGTAATATTATTCATTGCAAACTGATGAAACGGATTATTTTGAGGAAATACACATCATCTTTTGAAACTGAGATTTGATGCCCAGGAAGAACACAATATGGCTTCAAGAGGACACAATACTACACAGATAAAATCCTTTATTTTGCCAGAGTGTGAGGGATACTCATAAACAAAGACCACCAATCTATGTTTCCGTGTACCCCTGGGTCATTATCTTGAGGGCCTTTGGTATGGAAAAAAACTCTTGGTAAAATGCACCATACTGAGTTTAAAATCAGAGTAGAGCCCTCCCATGGATTTCAAACTTCCCGGAACAACAAATTTTTCAAGCGATCAATTGTCAAATTTGTGGCATCAACTTTTACAGATCATACTAAGGGTATATGAGGAATCTGTTGTGAGTCTCACTTTTATTTCTCTAATATTCCGGGTTTGGGATGTTGAAATGTTCATTTCCTGTAATATATTGGCCTATTTGCTGATGATGTTGTGATTTGGAAAAGTGATGAACAAGACAAAATTGAGAATTCTTTGCTGAGGAACTTGGTTACTAAACAGGCTTTGGAAAGAACATAAACTAGCTTCAACTAGAAGTCATTTGCACATTTTACTACAGATGATATGTTCTACTTACAACTAAAAAAATTTATCTTAAAATCTGCTTGAATAACAAAAAGAGTCCAACTTATATGGGCTTCACTTTGGACATTAAAGTTAATTGGCAAAGAAGCATATTTGCAAAACTTGTTGAAAAGGAAGAAAAGCGGCAAACTGCATGGAAATTCATTTCTGTGAGGGATTAGGGTGCAATCTAGAACTCCTTAAGAATGACATACACTGACTTATTCACCCTCTTCACAGACATGGTTATCAAATCTATCAAGTGACCTCAAACAGTCTTAACAAGATTGGAGAATTGTACAACAGAGCAGCTCACATAGCAGGTGTCGGCTGGAATCCCAAAGCTTTTGTCCTGTTTGCAGGCCAACCACATGCTATTGTGAAGACAAACTAATTCGATAAAATATATTACTAAATTAAAACTCGGGTCATTTAATAGAACATTAAAATTTATTCTGCAGTGGATAAGCAACCAGAGACTGAAAAAAGATATCATGTGGTAAGAGGGTTTTTTGGTTTTTAATGTGAAACCATGCATTCCTTTTTTTGCTTAACACCATTTTCTTCTGGATGGAGTTCGTTTTAGCCGTGATTATTGACATGTAAGAACATTTAAAGCTACCTCAGCACCCAAAATGATGATACAATTATCACTGGAAGTAATCAACAACACACCTTCTTGATCTGATACTTTTATACTGATGGAAATGGAATTAGTTAAGTTAGGACAGGCAGCGGCATGTTAAAACCGTAAAGATTTTCGTTTCGTTTTCTTGCAATCAGACAACTGTTCAGTTTTTCAGCTCTTCACAATTGAAACTGCACATTGCGCCCTCCACTTTGGATAACTACTTCTATATTTTTGACAGACAGAAGAGTTCAGCAATACTTCAAATGTGTGAAAGAAGTTCTAAAGAAAAAACCTGTCAAGAAATTATTTTTCAAAAGGTAGCTTTCACAGAATATGCAGAGTTTGTATTCAATGGATCCCCTCTATGTTTGGAGTCTTCAAACGTAAAATGGTGGTTACTTGCCAAAGGGGAAATATCTTCGTTCTGCCGCCTCCTAATGGAGCATACCATTTGTCCAGAAATATTTTCTATCCAGGTCAAAGCAAATTCTTTTATAAAATTCCTTCCACTGCTCATGATTCGTATGAGTGAAAGCCGTAGTCTGTCTTTGTTCAAAATTTACAAGATCCACAGACAGCATAATGGAACTGACCATGCAGAAACATCAAAAGCTTGAAATTCATCGATATTAAAATACTTATTCCTCTGTCTGTTTCACTCACCAGCTGCCTCCCTGCTCATCTCACTTCCAGATTGGCACCTCTTCAAATTTAACTATGAAGTGGGGGAATGACTTGTGTGGAGCATTGTAGTGTCTATAAAACTGTTCTTGAGGCTTTTGGACCAGGAGGACATGAAGTAACAATAAGAAATATGCTTCTGACTTTATCTATTGCAGTAACAGCTTCTTGAATGGCCCAAGTAAATTACCATTGAGGACATCAACCCTCTATGATAGCTAATAATACAGTAGAAATTTTACATTATCTTTGATAAAATCGGTACTGGAGTCAAAATTCTATTTTAACGTTTACACTAAACTCAAGAAATTGAAACTATCAGAAAAACTTGGTATCTTTATTTTTTGTATTTCAGGTTGTTTGGTATGAAAATTCCTTCTGAGCAAATAAGGCATAATATTTCTATACATTGTGTTCCCATTGCTTATTAATTCCCCACAAATATTACCAGAGGGACTTATTGTAAGACTCTTCTCTTACATGGGTATCCATAGCAAAACAATTAAAGTATTGTCTTTTGTTGTTATTATTCTTCCCGAAGAAGAAAAAAAGAAACTTTATGAGTTGTTTTCTCACCAACTCTGAGCCCTGTTTCTTGTTGTCGTGCTATATTGTTGGTCAATTAGTGTTGAATGATGAAAGCTATTTCATTTGATGTTTATAAACTTATGTTTTCTTTATATCTAATTTTTTGAGTCATAATCCATAGCACAAATCATAGGAATAGTAGATTGATAAGAAAAAATTGACGTAAGTTGTTGGGAACAAGCACACATCTTAATACAAATACCCTGATGAAGTTAATCACAACGTGCAATTAATTTTATTCTTTCAACTGCTTAAACACAGATAGTATGCATCTAAATCAAATCTAAAACTCCAGAAAGAACTGCAAGAAAAGAGAGCTCAATCCTGACAGGAAATGGGACAGTGAGAGGAGGACAAAGCGTTCCTTCTGGAATCATAACCCTCTTTCATCAAAAATTTTATTGATCAGAGTCATAATATAACTGCCAATATTGGCAAGCTCTATCTTTTTTTTTAAATTTTTTTCCAGCACCAATTCTTGTTCTTTTTTTGCTGAGTAGGCGCGATTTTTCTTTTCGCTTTCCTCCAATGGACTCTCGTACTCACTGGAGGGCAGGTTACCACCGGTTTAGAACCACTGCAGATGTGGTCTTTTATTTCTTCTTTAACCTGGTGATTTCTACTCGAGCAATAAGTTCAGAAATGAATTTTTAGTTAGTGTAACAAGATTTGAGGTTCATTAAAGGTTATAGCTTATGTTTACGATCCGTGATTGGTTCGAGGTATAAAGGTAGATGAATTCGAGGGAGAAATGGACCCACCAAATTACATGAGAACGTAGCTTAGAATATGCAAATACAACAAAGAAAAAAAAGAACTTAATTAATCGAAGAAAGAAGGGCTTTGCACATTGGCTAGTATTTATTCTAATTTCTAGTTAACTGTTGTAAAAATAATCTTGTTTGTTGAATTGAGAAGGAATATTAAAACCAACTAAACAATTACATTGCAAGTTTCATAGGTTTTTATATAATTTAAAGACAACAAAAAAATACAATTATTATCAATTATATTTGATTAATAAATATAATAATTGTTTCGAAATATAAAATAACTTTTTTATAGTTCGAAAAAATTATGTAAATGCGAGCCACGATAATTTATTACGTTGTGTATTCATAATTAGGTAGAGATAATCAGTTTTTTTTAAAAGAAAAAGAAACAAGATTTATTTAGAAAATTCAAAATTAATACACTATTTTCAAAAAGTATGTAAATACATTACATTATTAAATAACATTTATTGATTTTTCTTATAATTTATTCTGATAACATAACAAAACAGATCATTATTAAATTGAAGAAAAATAAGGTAAAATATTTTAATTATTAGCAATAGAACAAATATTTTACACACAAACATTTTTTATGAAACCTTTATGTCTCTAGTTTTTAATGAAGAAGTTTTCCATTAAAATTAGTCAATGAATATATCATTAAAATTAGTCTGAGAGATTATTACCTTTGATTAAACAAAAATTTAGTTTGAATACTTATAAATTTCTACAAATCAAAGAAAAGACTTTGAGCAGAAAATTAATTTAGATATTTGTAAAAGAACATGATAAAACGAAAGAAGATTAAGAAGTAAAAGCGGCGGAACAATCAATACACCTTTTTCAGAAAATCCTTTTCATTGAATTTAAATCTTTATATATATATTGTAAAATAGTCTGCATTATCTGATTAAAATAAATTAATAAAAGGCTTAGTTCATACTCTTTGTACCCTAATACATCTCCTAAGCTATAAAAAAACTCAAATTTCGGTTTCTGTAGGAACGCTTCTACGCCATCCCGCCCTCTCTTGACAAGACAATTTATCACATACACAACTTATTTACTTAAGAAACAATCCTGGTCGAGATTACTTTTAAATGCCTTAAATTGTGCTTTTCCGTCAAATTTTTTTTAATGAATAATCATCATCTTCATCACTCATTTAATACATTTTTTTTCGCTACATTTAAAAAACACTTGGTAAAATATGTTGCGTTATAAAATATCAAATAGTCAAAATGTCTTCAGTGATGAGGAGAAAACAAAGAGCTTAATTGTTAATGAATTAAAGAAACAAGTTTTTGTTTTTTAGATCATTGACTTTTTTATTATTGTTTAAAAAACGTTAAAGCTATAGAAATGGTTAACTTTATCGCTGACTTAAGTGTTCGAAAATTAGGCTACTAGTAAAATAAATTAGGCTAGTAGGTGGATTGTAAACATTAAAATGTAATTTTTCTGGAAGTTTATTACGCGTAGAACTTTTATAAAGATATTAGGTTATAAATATTTACATGTTTTTATAGTACACAACTTTAGATTTTTAATAATTATAAGAATGTAAAAAATTATTCATCATTTTAATAATAAACTAATGAAATATTAAATTAATATCAGGAATTTTAACACTGTTAATCATAGAGAGAGCCTACGTTATATATATATATATATATGATTAATTTCCATATAAAACATGTTTTTATCACATCTCAGGAAGTCGAAATCTAAGACCCACTAGTTTTAACTACTTTAAATTCCTGTTTGGGCCCTTTTATCAGTTCGTTGATATGGTGCAAAAAAATCCCGTTTTTTATTTTGATTTTCCTAAGCCCTGCATCTGACACGAGATCATTATTCTTTATAATCGATTTTTTATTAACAACTTTATTATTCAGATAATTGTTGTCATTATGATTCTAACATTTTTAAATAATAACTTATTTACTATATATATATACATACACACACACACACATATATATATATATATATATATATATATATGTGTGTGTGTGTGTGTGTATACATATGTGTGTATGTATATATATATAACATATATATATATATATATAACTATATATATATGTATATTATTGTGTGTGTAATGAAGTGCGAAAAGTTGTGGGATAACAATAGCAAATATTTAAATGGCAGTAACATCGCGTACTGAAAAAGAGAGCTCTGTCAGGGCCTTTCATTTGCTCTCTAGTAAGTCATGTGAAAAGCTTACATAGTGATTATGGTCACACGACGGAAATAACAGACTTCGGACGCGGAATGGGTTCAAAGTTTTTGAAGCTAGACGCATGGGAAACTATTAAGAAAATTCAGAGCATGCCTCGATCCACAGTGTCAAGATGTACCGAGAATATATAATTTTCATGTATAATTTCCCAACATGGTTGGATAACTCGAGTGTTAATAATCCATCTACTTTAAGATCCAGAGATCAACGACGTCGGCGTAAGGTTATTCCCTGTTACACCTCACAAGTAGCATTGCGTCCGAATAATAAGCAATCAATGCTGCGACAAACATGTGTTCACTAGGACATCGAAATTTTGTGCTGATAGTCTTGAGAAACAGAGATGATTCAGTGTCTTTACTAATAACACGTCATAGGCTTCAACACTTTTTTGTAGGGTTCTTGAACATCTCGATTGTACCGCAGACGACTGGAAAAAAAGTTGCGTGGTTGAATGAGTCACGATTCCAGTTGATGAAAGCTGATAGTAAGGTTCGTGAATGGAGTCACTCCTTGGATCTCTTGCTGTCAACAAGGGAAAAGCACTGTACAAGTTGGCTATTTGGTTCCGTATGGTGAGCTGTTCTTTGCATTTTAATGGGTCCCTCTAGTTAAACTGAAAGTGATAACCAATCATTATCTGCTATGGATTTATGTTCAACTACCCCGGAGACTATTTTGACCCTTCCGCGCCGGACTTCTTGCGTGAAACAACGATGGAATTTTTTCAAGATGGAAATATGACACCGAGAACAATTCACTCGTAAATGTAGTTCTTTGGGAACATTTTAGATAATGGATGCGAATGGGTGGTCTCTGAAATATCTAGATACGAACTCCATCGAACATTTATAGGACATGATCTAAACCATGCACAAAATCTTCCACCGACAACACTTTCCCAATTATGGAAGCCTATATAGAGACAAAATTGAATATTTTCTTCAGGACCTCCAGCGACTGTTTGAATCAATTCAATGAGTTGCTGTGCATATTAGAGAGGTATCTTTGATTTTTAGCACGTCAGTTGGTATATAAATGCTTGTATCTAAATGCAAATTATAATGTTATATAAAGTGAAGAAACATGGGTGGTTTTCAAACGACTGTAAGGTTCAAACTTCAATTTTACAATTAATCACATGTTCTGCTGGAATCCCAATAGTTTGTTAATAACAATTTTATACTTGGTGGCTAAGAAAATAAATACTAATATATCATTAAAATACTATGCAAGAATACATTAAAAAAAACTATTCATATGACAGGATTATGTACTCTATCACTTATGCAATTACTGAGGCTATTTTCAAAGAGTTTAATACTAGTAGTTAACCTTTTCATATAAATAGCATGTTTACTGTGATTCAAATGAAAATGTTAATGTTGTAGAAATTTATCAGGAACGATATCATGAACAAAGCTCTTTTAAATTCAGGAAAAATGCGAGAGAGAAGGAATAAAAAAAAAATGACTATAATTTCATAAAACTTCTCTTCAAATACATGTGTACTCTCCTCAATTACTAAGCGGAGATATTCTCTGATAAAGATTCACTGCTAAAATCATATTCCACATTCTATGCTTTGGAGAATAAATATCAACTGGATGTTGGTATGCCAACTATTTAATTATCGATATTTGTTCACAACACATTCTGGTTTTAATCAGCAAAAGGTATCTTTGTTTCACAATTTAGGTATATACAAAATTTTATAATCTATTCTAACTAAAAGGATCACGGAGAAAAGAAAGAAACCAGTATTAGTTAATATCATTAACTACGCGTATATTCGTGTGCAAGCAGAATTACAAAATCATGTACCTGTGCATATAAGATTCACCATCCAGACTATGAAGGATGTTGCTCGTAACTAAACTTGACTTCAAGTTCTTGAGTTACCAGCTCAAGTGTACCTTTTTTTCTTCTTCATCATGGTGGCAAAATATGAAGTTCAAAAACTAGAAAAGCTTGAATATTATTATATCATTGTTGATTCAAAGTCAAGAGGAAATTTTTGTAATATATATATATATATATATATATATATATATATATTACGTGATTTTTCACAAAATACAAATAGAAGGCACTAATATTTATTTTATTTATTTTCTTGTGTATTCTTCTTTTAACCTTATTATTATTGTCACAGTAGGAGAGTATTGATAATGTGGTCGAAAGCTCGCACCCGGCATCGTTTCCGTCAAGTCGTGGATTCAGTCCTGATGTCACTACACCCACATCCGAGAGAATGCATGTCAAAATCTGTTGAAACTTCAGAGTCTCACATTGGCATGAAGTAGAAGTTTAGAGAGAAATTAGAGTTCATGGGGGGGGGTCCTCGCGCCGACCGAGACTTAAAATTAAGAGTCACTCATCAATAACCTTCATGTTTCTTCCAGTGCCAATCGGTTGCTTCCTGATTTTATGATTACTTTCATAAAATACTTGTTATATGTTAAATCAGAATTTGAATGTTATATTACACATTCAGGTAACAATATTATTAAATATTAGTTGTAATCTTATATTATAATTATTAAAAGGTTATAAAATTATATATGGCAACATTATTAATTATAAATCATTAAAATATTTTTATTACACATTGTTTTTCTACTTACTATTGGTCGGCTGGAAACAAAAAGGGCTACAGGTATAAATTTAACTTTGGGCCATAGAAACCATTCCATTACAACCAAAATAATAAATTATTTCCTTTTTTACTAATTATTACATCGCACAAATTTGATACTATATGGAGTTCATGAGAAATGATAAATGAATTTAAATTACTTCAACAATTATCACTTCAATCCACTTTTAAAGGTAGTGATAAAATTAAATAACAAGAAGAATTGTTTCATAAAATACTGTTTGGCATCAACTTATAAGAATGAATTTACAATATGATTTTTTACATTGCTTTGGATTTGTGCGTTGAAATATCATTAATTGCGTGATAATATTTAAATATATATGTATACCCAGTTAAAGCCAAATAGAAAAGAAAAAAAATGGAACAATTTTGATTTTCAAAAGTCAATTATGTGGAGTCTTAAAAATACGATTACTAAACTGGCTTTAACGGTTTGGAATTCCTTCTGCCGGTTTCTTCTTTTTTCTTTTTTTTTGAAATTGAAGCCATTTCAATTATTTTAAATTCAAGCATGAGGATATTGAATATCATTCAATTTCTATGAAAAGAAATCGAATTATTTTTATTTCCATTGGTAAGATTTATTAACGTAGACTACAAGAACCGCAGCATCAAAATATTCATCTAATATTAAAATAATGTTTTTTTTTTATTATTATTTCAATTTGTTAAGAATAATGAATCTTTAAATTTAACCTAGTTCTATATTCTTCTTTAATTTATATTTCTACCTAGGCAGCGTTGAAATAAAATTTATAATTTATGAAAAAAATATATATTTGAGATTTAACATATTAAATGAATTTGTCCATTCACTTTGTCGCCTCTCATGCAGAAGAAGTAATCAATAAAGGTTTTTTTTTTTTTTTTTTTTTTTTTACTGCTGAATTAGATGTAATTTTTTTATCTTCCTTTTTTGCAGAATTTCAAAACAATGCTTGTTAAAACTTTTGTGTTTCAAATTTAGAAGAAATCTCAGAAAAATATTTCAATGTTTGAAATCAATAATTGAAGACAAGTGTACTGATGAATTTTGAATTTTAATATTTCAAATTCCAATAAACAATTCAGTATTTTCTAAATAATTTACGAAAAGGTTTTTTTATACTGGCGTAAATTCATCTAGTTTAGTTCTTATCTATTATCTAGTTGAATAGTTTTAATTAGTTCAAAGCTTTATTACACACTTAGGCCTTAGATAAAAAACTAATACTTTTGAAAATAGCTTAAGATAATTAGCAATAAAAATAGTTATAGCTTAGAAGAATAATGTTTTTTGATATAAAATGCATCGACTCTATATAAATAAGTTAAATTCGTTAATAAGGCTTTTCTTTGTATAAGAAAAGGGAGAAAGATCTAAAAAACAAAATTCTTTTTCACAGACTTTCTCCTTTCACTCCAGATTTCAGCTGGATAAA
>BMAW01127628.1:99872-152160 GCA_019974015.1 Nephila pilipes | reverse complement strand
ACCTGTGGAAGTAAGCGAGCGGTCTGTTGCTATGCGTTAGACTGAAAATTCGAGGAGGAGACAAAGACGCCTAAATATTGTGAAAGACTTTCATGTTATTTTCGAAAACATAGTGATTACTTTGACGACGAACATTTGAACCGGCTTTAGTAGCGTTTGCATGAAATAATAGAGGATTTAAAAACTATGGTGACGGTTGAATGCATTATTCCTCAAGAACATTATTGTACTGTCTTGAGGGCTAGAGGCTCTAAGATGCAAAATATTCAACGACAGTTTAATGTCACTATTGAGTTGCCTGATTTGAAAAACCTGAAGATGCTGATAAAGTGATGATAAGTGGAGATGTTTATGCTGATGATCTCGAAGATGATTTTCAGCCAATTTTGAAGCTGAAAGAGACGAACTGAAAAAAACATACGAAACATCAGATTTTCAAGATTCAAGACAAAAACCGGAAGACGTTTAACTTAAGAAGACGAGAACCAAAATCTTATACTAATATTAAAGTCGAAGTATCTGGGACCTTACAGGATCACTTGAGTAAAAGGAGCAAAAAAGGAGATGGTTACGAAGGACCTAAATATACGACTTCAAGTGCTGAATACCTGAAACCATTGGAGTACGACGCCTAAAATCTAACAATATTAATGTTTCTTTTTTCCAGAATTATGTAATATTTTCAATTTTTTGTTGTTTTGTTTCTTTCTATATTTGCAGTGTCGTCTGCAGGACCAGCCAAGTCCTGGATGATAAATTATGTGGTGCCCGATAGACGTTCCAGGCCCACAAGCATCACCTGCAGATGCCAGTGGAAACAAGCAAGCAGTCTGTTGCTAGGTGTTAGGTGGAAGAAGACGAGCAGGAGAAGAAGATGCACGCATGGAGAAATACATTTATGCTAGTTTCTGACGCATTGCGATTACATTAATGACGAACATATAAATTATTCTTTGTTGTATATCTTGATATTAACTTTGTACATTCTTTTATCTTATATTTATTAAATAGTTATTAATCAATAATAACCATAATCGTATTTATTGTATTCGGTCATCCACGACACTATATATATATATAAATATATAACACATCGATCAATAACTCCCGAGTCTAACATTGAAAACAACATTTTTTTTGCAAAATTTTTTTTTATTCATCAACATAACACCTTTTGTTAATCACCTTTTACTTTTAGGGTGATACAATCGTTCCAACGCTTTTCCAAATCTTATTTTTTTTTTTTCGCAAGAAATCTTTTTTGTTGCGAGTAAATAGCGATGAACAGCTTTCTGAATCATCGACTCGTTGCTGTTTTTGTTCCATCGAAAGCAATCGCGGCACCCACTTGGAAAAAACCTTTTTCACTTCACTTCAAAAAACTTTTTTCCTGGTCCGATAGACTTAAAAGTTTGACACGTTTCAAGCAAAGGTTAGTACTCTAGAAAGACCTGGTTACTGGTTTACTACGAGCGCCATCTCTGCATTAGTCTCGGGAGTTATTGATCGATGTGTTATAAAATCTATAGTAAAATTAGTAGTAGTAGTTATGACACGAGAAATTAATAAGTGATATATATGTGGAATAGGGATATGTATATTTCAGTTTTTAAAGAATACTTTCTTTATGTTATTCGAAATATTAATTTGGTTATAAGTTCAAAATAAAAAATAGTAATTTTAAGAAATTTTCATAATATGCATCAAGGGAAATAGCTCTCTCCTTTTTTAATACACGTTTAAGAGGATTAGTATAAATTAAAGTATAAATAAGACATTTTTATTTTATATTTATGTCTTTCAACTTTTATCGAATGGATGATGGATGAATTTATCAAAAAATCGTTTATTCTTGAGTAAAGAATTCCTATTTATAAATTTAATTATAAAAACAATTAGATGTATATGTATACTAAACTTTTTTGAAGATCTTAAAAACTTATATATATATTATGTGGTGCCTGATAGAATATATATATATATATATATTAAGATCTATGTTTGATATAATTTTGTCATCTCGTTATTACGTGTAGAATAAATTGTTGGATTTATGATTCTTTATTGTGATATTTATTTCTTAAAATCAAACAACCAATCGACTTAATTGAAAATATTATTACATGAGTACGCAAACTTCAATTTTATATACAATGGCTTAAGTACGGAATATGTTTCCGAGCAAGCTAAAAGTTTTAAAACACTATTCTTCAAGTTTTCAGAATATGTGTAATTGGTTGTATATTTCCTTTACAGTTAGTTATTTTACTTTGGATAAAATGGATACTGATTTATTTTGTTCTTTAACATTTTCTTTATTTTTTATTTCAATAATTTTTTTAAATTAACTTTTCCTTAAATTTTCTTTTTTTACCATTTTGTTATAAAATAATTATGCTGAGTTGGATGCTTAGATCCACAATATGAGTATATCCTCTTATTTTTAACCAAAACCAGAAACAGAAATTTGAATTATTTTCTTCCCTTTCTTGAGTACTCCTTTCTTTTTGTCAGATTATTCAACATACTTCACTCTATTATCTCAAATTTCATAATATCTGTTTTGAATGTATCAGTAAATTTATATTTACCATAATAATAAATTATTTCTTAAGGAAGTTGTTTTAATTTCACTTTTGAAGTTTGGTTAAGTTATCTTTGCTATAGTACACACACACACACACACACACACATATATATATATATATATAGGATTTTAAATAAATTAATTAGTTATATATTTTTTTTAAAATTTGTTAATATACAAGGAAGTTAATTTAGAGGTAAAATTATAAAAATGTAAAATCGCATCTGATGAAAAATAATAAATACCTCAACCAAACCAAGAATAGAAATCTAATTAAATAATGTAGCTGAAAAATTAAAAAATAAACAAAATTCAGAAGTATAAAAAATATATGAATTGGAAAAAAATTATAAAACCTGAACGTTTTTGACGAAGAAGCAGAAAAAATGAAAAAAAGAAAATATTTGAAATATAAAAATTGGCATTTGATGTCTTGAATCATCTATAGTGCTTACAAAACAGTCTTAAAGACCTGTTCATAATGAATATGAAAACTAAACGTATACAAGATTGAATTTTGAAGTTTTCTCAAACTTCAAATCAAAAGATATTTTTTTAAATTACAGAGGTCTTAATTTGCATCATATATATGTTAGTTCTATGTAATGTGTTGAGAATACCATTAACATATAATGATTACAATTGAGTAAAGTTTGTAGAAAATGATTTATACAGATTTGTTAGAGACTTTAAAATTATTATTTATTTTTCATTTGTATTTTTGCAATTATACATTACTTTTATAAAATACTACTTCTTCCCCAAATAATTACCAATTTCTTCCATTTATCTGTATTTTATGTATAATATGTATCGTCATACAAAATCAATATCAGCATACATGCAACATTTTTCTTGCTCCAAAACTATGTATCTCTGAAGTTGCTTAATATATCTTTGAGTATTTTGAAAATATATTTCATTAATAAATACAGAAGTTGTTCATTTTTGAAATTTTTAATAATAATAATAAAAAAATTAGATTTTTAAAAATTTTTATCAAAGGCATGACCAAAATTTCCCTGTGATCTATTTCTTAAGTAAAAACAATATGTGATATATTGAAATAGAATTTTAAAATTTGCAAATAGAAGAAAAAAGTGTTTAAAATATATAGAGTCTTCTGAATTTTTTTTTTTTTTTTGGATTTGTAGTAAGGTTTACAAAAACATTTTCCCACTAAACTCAAAACTACAGGTTTTTAGTGTTATTTTTCAAAGTAATTCTCGGATTCCAAAATGCAGCTCGCTAACTGTAGATCTTCAAATTTCCATGAATAAAATACATAAGTTGGAAAGATTTTGATAGAGTTTCTAGAAATGAAACTGCCTTTAGATTAAAAGCAAATCTTATCATTATTAAAACGAGACGCGTTCTAGACGACCCGCGGATTTCGTGATGAGTTATTATAAAACTCAGTATGAAACGGAAGCAAGGCGTAATTACAAGTTTTCGTTGCTTTCTAACCGTCAATAATTCTCTTAGTAATTAGATATTACTGAGAAATGAAAATCTGCCACATAAGCTCTGACTTTATATGGTATAAATAGAAGCTTATTCGGAAATACAGTTAAAGATGTGATAAAGTTGCTTAGTGAATGATTCATAATTAAGTTTTACTGAAGTAAAATTACTTGTGATAGTTGTTGAAATCTTTATATTGCATGTGAAGTAAGAAGAGAACAATTCATGTAGGAAATGTAAAATGTATTAAATTTGCATTATTATGGAAACTGAACAAAAATTGACGTTTCCTAGGATGATTACATAAGACTTTCTATGAACACGTATATATTATCATTATAAAATATCCTCCAGGCTCATATATTGTAATATTTAAAACTATTTAAAAATATGCATAAGAAGTATATATAGAGAGAAAAAATTAAACAGAAAAGCTTCCTACCCTTAATTAGAAAGCAATCATAAATACTAGAAATCTTACCCTTAATCCAATTTTTAAAAAGATTTTAAATTTAGCTATCAAGCATTTAAAATATGTCAAGAGTCTAAGTCTTCCTGTTGATGGGAGTGTGCGATTTAAGAGATCAAATTGCTAAATGAAATGTCGACCTCATTGCTTGGCCTATGTTCAATTTTACGAGGTCCATTGTCAACTGCCCTAGTGTTGTTTTTATGTTCGATGTAAATAAGCAATCAATCAATCATATCAAGTAAGCTAGAAATTTATAAATGTTATGTTCACTATGAAATGCACTTAATTATTTTCTAAACACTTAACGATTGCTTAAATCTGAAAGATACCGTTCTGATCACTTGACCTCGAAGAGAAATGCTATGTCCTCTGTCAACAGCTATCGCTGATCTCTATGAATAGCTATCATCAACTCCCCCTAATAAATCAAATTTAATATTTTCAATCATATTTTAATGTAAGAGTTTTAGAAGAAGTTAGTATTCAGGTTTGAATCTTAAGCTCTTCAATATAATTTAGCAGAGAAAGTTTAAAACATGAACTGCAGCATATTACGTTAAAAAGGATTTCTACATTCAATGCTATCGGATGTACTTATATTTTGTTCTCTACTTCACTTTACTCATTGATATTAAAAGTTCGACACTGACTTTTAACATGATATCCTGGTATAAAGTCATTAAATAAATCCAAATATAATCTAAATTAGGCATTTCTGTAATATCCCTTTGAGCATTTTCTCCGAATCAGAAAATGTAAGCGATGTGATAATCCGCCAATAATATTAAGTGAGACATCAAACACATTTTTTTCCTATTTCACTTCTCTTGACTCGTAACGACGTGACTCCATACATGGATTTTAGGTAAAATTGTTTAGCATATTTTTAATTGTTTAGTTTTGTTAAGTAAAGCATCTCTGTGAGGTATTTCTATTTTTTTGAGCTATCAGTTAGGAAGAACATGACGACAATTGGGAACCTGTCTACCACAAAGCAAAATGCAATATGGTATTTTCAAAGGTGAGGAATCCTGGATGTCAACGGATACTATTTGCATTATGTATACTTGAAAACAAACAAGAAATGTTATTGCAACTTAGAGATATTACGATAGGAGAGTATCATTCGATTAGGTTCGAGGCTCCAGTGTTTGAATTATATAACTTCGAAATAAGAAGCTTTCAAATGGAGCCATCGTCATGACTTAGTTGTCTCGATGACTTGTGTGTGTGTATACGAGTACATGAAAGTTGAAAGACTATAGGTTTTAGCCAAATTTCATTATAAGAAACGCAACGGAACCAAGCTTCAAAGTTTAGATTAATATCTAGATTTACTTATTTTTGATGAATTCATCTTGAAGTGGACCCATTTGTTGCTATCTTTAATGGAATTAAGAAACTTAGGCCACCGAAATTATTTGTGTAAATTAGACAAGAATTGCACCAGCTTTCATAGTTTATGGAATTTTACACAAATACTTAAAATTATTATAAATTACACTATCACTTCGTACAAAGTTAATATAATTAAGATTCTTATTAACAAAATATTTAAAATTATTTGATTTAAATGTCGATTCTTTTAATCGCCATTATTAATCTATGACAATTTAATTTCTAAATAACTTTTTTTTTTAAAAAAAAAGTGGTTTATTGTTTCAAACATCTTCAATTCTTGATTTCTACACAACATGTAGTTCACTAGTCACAACCAATTACCTTCATAATTTTGATTCACAGTCCGAGACCAGGTTGATATCCGAATCGGTACCCCATTCTCCATATCCACGTCAGGTCTATGAAATTTACACTGAACACCTTTATTTATTTTACAGATAAAATAATTACAAATTATATTTCAAAAATTATCACCTAAAAGTTATTATAAGTTAAAGTGATAATTTGTGTTTCTCATGTGCTTAAATTAAAATTTGGATTAGTTTGGAATGACTTCGCTCCATAACTTGCACGCTAACACTATTGTTGTAATTTTGATATTTCTATTTTTACTTTCATTCTAATTACATTACTTTTTTTTTTTCAATTTTCACTTGCACATTCTGTATGCAAAATTGAACTTACTAAACACAGTCTTATATTAGAATGAAACTATATTGAGACTAAAATCTTCCAAAATTACTTGCGGATTCTGCCGTTTTGTAGAAAATGTTTTTAACATTCTATACCTTTGTAAGGGGTTTTCAATCTCTTACAATTTTAACTTTATATAATAGAAGCCCTGTTATATTTTAAAGTGAGTTCAAACAAATTACAAAATGGTGCATTTCGTTAGATTTGACGTAGAAGTTTTTGTATATCGTTAAGAATTAATGTCTCTATATAAAGCATTCATTTAGGATGCGTAGTGTGTATTAATACTTTTTGCGAATACGCATGGATATTAAAATTTAGCTATTTATATGTTTATATTTTTCGCAATGAAAAGGAGATTTAAAAGAAAACAAGCTCTTCAAATTTTAATGAGAAATAAACAATATTGTGCATATTTAAGAACTATTCAGAGAAAAACGTTATTCTGTAAAAGATATATTTAAATACATATTTCACCAGTATATATATATATATATATATATATATATATATATATATATACACTTTATTTTTTGATAAGGTCATATTAAGTACTTTTGATTCCTAATAGGTGCATCAAAACTGCGTCCTGGAACATTCTAGATAATCTCAAAACCGAACAGGATAAAATTATATGAAGGACGACACAAAATGGTCATGCCATCGAGTTTGGGAGAAGACAATACTGCAGTTAAGTATGTGTTTAAGTCCGTAAATCACTAAAAATTCATCTTTTAAAATTGCGTGAACACTAAACCTGTATTTATCCAAGTCATTAAGTTGTTTTGACGTGAATATGGAAATTGTCGACCATTTCAGATGCCGAGGTTGTTATATTACCATGGTTCTTCGGGACACTGGAGATGTAAAAGTCCTCCTAAATCTTAGTTGGAGAGCTATTGTAAGTGTACAACTAATTAGTGATAGCGATTTAAGAATAGGGAACACAAATTTGACAAGGATCTACTTATGGTAATAGTATTGGTCAAAAAAAAAGTTTTTATCAAGATAAATAGATACATTATGTATATCAAATAACCTAATAAATTTATCAATCAAACTTTTCAAGTAAAATAACATTAATACATAGTCATTTGGAAGTCCTTCTTGTGCCTTCTGTGATTTATTTTAGCCATGTGTTCAGTACCAGTTTCCACTAAAAGCCTCTTCCTGTAAAGTGGGTGACCAATTTCATCTAGTCGCTGGTTCAAGCCCTAATACTATAGAATATCTCCCGTATAGTGTGATTGATGCACATTTAAATCAGGCCGAGATAACTTTCCCCCATTGGTATGGTACTGAAGTATGAAAATTGATGTATTAGCTCAAATGCCCTTCTCAATTCACTGAAATTCAAAATTTCAAGGTTTATCGGCAATAGCTCTCGTGATGCTTCTCAGAGTGACATTAAAAAACAATCACAAATTCTGTATAGAGGAAGATGGAAATTGAAATAGACGAGAATTAATGTTTTCATGTTGCTGTGGTACAAGTTTGAATAGTACTGAGCAAGCTCAGGTGGAAATACCTTTATATTATTGGAGCTCGAAATTACGAGGTATATTGGCTAAGATTCAAGGACTTTCTGCTATGGAGAAATAGAGAGGTGGTATCAATCAATAAAAAGGAATACACTTAAGAAACTAATAATACATGTACTCAAGTTCTTATTTATGGAAACTAAATGAATTAGTAGCTAAATTTCAAGCAGCGTCGTACCTCTAAATTTAAAGTTTATCCTACTAACTTCATGCTTGACTTAATTTCAGATATAATTCAGGTTATCTATCGAAAGTTAAAGAAACTATACACTTGTCAAAGAAATGTTCTCTATTGAAACAAATTACGAAATATGTAATTAAACTAGTTTCGGAGAGCTGTATAAGAACTTTTCATTGAAATTCAGGGAACAAATTCAGTAATTAATAGATATCCATCATTATCCAATTAAAATTTTAATTGTATATGTGAGGTCTAAAATGCTTTTTTTTTGCAAAAATTACTGCAGAGAGATCATAATATTTATTAGACTTTAATTTATAAGTGAAGATTATTTCGGAGATCATAACCATCTGTACGAAAAAATTAATAAGGGACAACAATTCATGTGAATGAAAAAAAGCACCCCTAACAAGTCAGTGGAATAAAATCCACAAAATAAAATGGGAAAGGAAACCAGGTATAGCGATTTTGTAAATGTTAGTAACCATTCTCATAATTATTAAATGCAGCGGGGATACACGACATTGAATTTTGACAACAACAGATGCAAAGTAGTGATTACTCCGATAGTGATTTCTTAATCTAGAAAACATGAAAAGAAGAATATATTGTAATTGTCAAGTTAAAAATGCCTAGTAGGGCGCAATCGGTAGAGTGGGATGCTAGCTTTGGTGTTGAGCATTCGTCTAATCAGGGTTTGAAATTATGAGGCATACTGAATGCATTTAACTCACTTCAGGGCAGAAATAAGCTGTTCGAAATTTTTAATAAACAGAAACAGCTGAGGTAGCATAGTAACATAAAAGTGATTTCGTGGTCAGTGATAATTCGGTCGTAGCGTATTTTCGAGTCCTGAATCCACCAAATTCTCCCCATGTAGATTAATTTATACAAGTTTAACCAACCTGGACCCAAAGCCTTCACGTTAGTGTGGTGTAAATATGGAAAGGGGGATACCTGATTGGATGATGATTTCATCATTTCACAATGGTTCCGAAGTGAGAAGTGTATTGAATATCGCTTGCAGATCTCGTATTGGCAAAAATAGACATTTAGAAAAAAAATTCAAGCACTCTCTTTAATAAATATAACAGTTCGACCACGTTAATTTGTGGTTGTCGAGGTCTATGATTACTAAGCCAAGGGTTAAGGAAGCAAAGAGTCACAGTGTTTAATATAAGTTCAGCGATAGAATTAATTTCAAAATTAATGTGAATATTCTTCGTTCCACTACGGTTCACACTCTTTTCATATTGTTCTTATTTATTGCAGAAATAATTTACAAAGAGAAAAAATATTTTCATGACTCTTAAAATTTGAGCAATAAAATTGGTTCAACGAACAGCTAATCTCATTAACCATAAAATCTTGAAAATAATCTGAAGCAAATAATATGTCTGAGAAGAAACATCCGAACGAGAGGAATTCGAATTATGAGCAAAAAATAAATTGAATGATAATTGGGTGGAATGAAAATAATCATTTCCCCCTTACGATCAAGGAATTTGCATCCCTGCATTGTTTCCCTTCTTTTTCCTCAGACATTCAAAGCTAGATCTTTCTCTCCCCCTCTTTTTGTTTTCTTTGCATACAATTATAATTGCTTTGTTGATTATTTACTTGGATTATTATTGGACGTTCCAATTAATGACCATCACCTTGTTTTAAAACTATTTATCTTAAGCGTTTTGAAACCTTTTTAGAGTTCCTTTGCTTGCCCAAATTTTGTTATTTTGTTTCGTTTCCGCGTTTCTTCCCAGGTTATGGATATATTTTATTTGCTCAACCCCTTTTTTGACTCATGCGTTTCTTTGTCTATTTTGGATGCTTTTTCAAAGTTTTCCTTCCCGTTTGTTGGTTTGTTTCTTTTGTTCTGGATTCATAAAAACCTCCTTCTCTACTTTCACACTTCATTTTTTTTCTCGTTTTTTATTATTAAAATGCTACTTCAATTATTTCATGTTCAAATATCTAATTTCCCTTATTCGGATTGTAAAATTACTATTGCAAATTGGAACTCCATAGCATCTTTGCAATTCCCTACATAAATTAGAAACAAAACGGTGATGTTGCCTTCTTTTAACATGAAGTCCCTATACCATCTAAAAATAAACGAATTTGGATCTTATTAAAGGGAAGCCACAATAAAATTGCTCTTGAAGTGGAGTCTCGAGTTAACCAACAAAAAGTTGACAGGGTCTGCCTGTAATAATAATTTTCATTTTTGTTTTGTGAAATATCTTCACATGTGGGTATATGATGCGGATAATTTGCACCAATCTATAAATTTCAATCTTGAAAGTGAAATACTGGACAATTTTCTTAAGAAAATTACTCCAGTAATTCAGCCATTTTATACCTCGGAAGCATCGGCAGAGCCCCAATGTGCTTCCGTTATTTTTCGCAAAGAGCTACTGCGTAATTGTAATTGTGACTTGAAAGTCTGTTTACTTTTTTTTGTTCCAGCAACGGAAACCGAGTGGTCATGACATCGAATTAATAGTGGGTGATGATTGAGTCGACCCACGCGTTTGAATTCTGATAACAATAAATATTTGGAGAAAATCCTATTTTATCCTAAGGCAATAAAAACACAATATTACTAGATTCTTCCAAGAGTATGGTCGCATTAAAGTGGGACTTAAATGCGTATTATAAGAAGTATTATCATTTTAACTGTTTTATCGTGCTTTTTGGCGGCATTTTCTTTTCGTTAGATTGTGAGCTAAAGTAAGATCTGAATAAAACATGCTCTATAGATGCTTGTTATGATGCATGTTCAACTTCCTGGGGCTCAAAATTATAATATTAGCTAAGCTTTAATATAAACAGTTGGGAGCTAGCTCGGTATTTTCATAATAGTATTTTAAAATTACGAGGCGTACGGTCCGTGATTAGTGTAAATATATGCTATAAAAATAAACAAACGAATGATTTCGATGTAACAACCGCAATAAATAATTACGATTTGCTAATGATTATATTAAATGAAATAAATTAATGGGTACACAAGGGGAAAAGTCGATGAATGTTACACTCATTACAATCAAAATACACTGTGTGTTCAAACAAATAGTCCTATGATTGATTGCGCTTAGACCATATAACCTAGAACAGGGGTGGCGAACCTTTATGTATCAACGTGCTACTTTTTTAAAAAAAAACCTTTAATAAGGTCATAAACGTGCCTCAAATAATTTTGACTTCTTGATTATTGGGAAAGTAATAATACTAAATAATATCAACTCTCTCTCAAAACTCGTCATTTACTACAAAAAAATACATTTTGCAATGACTCAGTTATTCGTGTAATTCAAATGAATGTAACATAAGTATGACTTCTGTTGTTGCAGATTAGATGACAAATTACTTATATTAGGGTTGTAAGATGTTACTTTTAGCAGAATGCAAGCTTTAACTGGAATCATCTGCCAAACAGTCTCTAAGCGAGTCTTTAATGTTATTCATCTCTGAAAATAGCACAAGCCAGCTTCTGCAAGCATTTAAATGTGCCTGGTAAAGAAATTTAATGCTTCCAAAATTTTATTGACATTTTTACTTATATTGCTTATCAATCTTTCTGTTTCAATTAATTCCAATTATTTCCTTGTTTCAATAAATTTTTGAATCCATATTGAACTAGACTGGAAATCAATCAGCTGCATTTCAAATTCTTCAATTTCAAATCAATCGAATTGGGAAAAGTTCAGTTTATCAAATGAAGTTACATCAAGGTACATAATAAACTTGAGTGTTTCCGATAACTTTTGGAACTGAGAATATTTCGCTGAAAATTCATTTATTGAAGAATCATTTACAGAAATAAATTCCTCAGTGACTGTCTCTTCGCCTGATTTCTCATGTATATCTAAATCGTTGATATTTTCTTTCAAGTTTGCAAAATACTTGTAGTTTCTTGTAATAATATCGTTCATGTGTGTGTGTGACAACATGCAGTTTTGCATCAAAATTGCGAATGAGATCTAACATGACGATAAATGTTTTATTTGTGCTTTGAGGCTTCACGTTCAATTCATTAAAACGTGGTAATATGTCTGTAAAAAACACCAATTTTGAAAGCCACATAACATCCAATAACTGTGAGTATTGTTCAATTCCCCTCACATTTTGCAGAAATAGTCTGATTTTTTCTAAGCAATAAACAGATCATTGAAGTATGTTCCCGCGGCTCAACCAGCGAACATTATTATGCATAAGTAAGTCATTATACACCGAGGGGACTTCATTTAATAAAGCATAAAACTTTCGGTTATTTAAAATTTAAGACGGAATGAGATTGACTATTTTTGTAACTACCACCATTACGTTATCAAGAGATGTTAGACCACTCTTAGCACACAAGGCTTGTGGGTGAATGATGCAGGGGAATTCAAGAATCGAATGTCTTACGTCTGTTTGAAATAAACTTAAGAAATCATTTTTTTGCCCTCTGTACTTGGAACACCATGAGTTGTTACTGAAACAATTTTTTTCAAATCAATTTCTTTCTCAGCAAGCGAATTTTTAACAACCGAACAAATATCTGTGCCCTTTGTAATTGTTAGCAACGATGTTATCGCAGTTAATTCTTCCTTGAGGAAATTTCCTAAGCAATATCGGGCAAAAACAGCTAAACGTGCAGATGTAGTGACGTCAGTGCTTTCCTCAAAGCATAGTGATATAAAAGGAGCTGAGTTAATGTCATTTTTTGTTGATCTGCTACTTTTCCCGCCAATTTTAAGATTCTTTCTTTTATTGTGTTTCTAGATGGAGGGGTATCTTTGATGCGCTGAATTATCTTTATTTTCGAAATCATCAAAAAGTGCGGCGCACGTGCTAACCAGGCTTCCTTCGAAAATTCTCCTTTTTGAAAAGGTTTACTATGCCGAGCAATGACATTTGCAGCCGAGTAACTTGCCGCCTCGTATGCCAATTTTTGTAAACATATGTAATCATAGACATTGACTGTTTATTCCTGTGTTTCATTGCACTTGCAATTAATTCCTTATGCACTGGTTCGCTTTTTTGACTAACGAATTTGCGATTTGTTTCAAAATGCCATTTTACGGACGATGTTCTACATACCACTGTTCCAGAACATAAACACACACCACTCTGTCGTCTTTATTAATCATGCCATATTTTTCAATCCACCAAGTTTGAAATTCTCTGATACACTTACTATCTTGTACTTTCTTTTCTGAATTAGCCATATTAAATAACAGTTAAAAATTGTAAATATAACACAAATAAACTTTAAAATACCGTTGTGTCAACGAAATTGACTATTATGATGTGTGTAAACAAACTATGCATCATTAGCAATTGTAGTCCATGATGTAACTACAATAACGAACGAGCACGCTTCCTGCCCGCCGCAACGCGCCTGAACACTACATAGCGTTGGATCATTCGCATTCTTTTGTAATATGCTTAATATGCTTCATAGTGAAATTTGTGATCGGTGGCGTGCCCAAAATATTGTGTCGCGTGCCATCAATGGCATGCGTGCCTTTGGTTCCCCATCCCTGACCTAGAAGATATAATTACATTTGATATTAACCTTCAACTTGGTCTTTTCAAAATTCATTACAACATTTGAAATGAGTGAATAGGGCCAAAAATGTCTTCAAGATTGCCTCCCCTCCAATAGTATTGATTTCCAATGTCAAGGTCACTTCTGTCTCCTCTTTCTACTCGTACCACTGTACCCCCTTCATCTTCAACTCAAGAAATAAAAATTAGTTTGGAAACAGACCTGGAAATTAAAGAGAGTAGTTTATGAACACAACCTGAGTTTTCGCCACAATATCCTGTATAAGGTAGACTTGTGAGACGGATGATTGAAAGGATGAGATAGTGTCTGTTGCATTATTATGCAAGAGACTAACTAACACCTCAGTCTTTTTAATTGTTGGTCTAAAGCACTTTTGTAAAATGCTTTAATCACATTTTAACCTTGACGACGAAATTCTGTTACACACCCTAAACATTTTCTTTCTTTCGACTCTAGCATTTACTGTCTGATCTCTCATCGTATCTTCCAAATTTAAACCTCAAATATGTGGAAAGGATTCATAGCATCATCACCATACGTAGAATTAATAATTTAAAATGTTTCTCTCTCTGTGTGTGTGACCAAATTTTTCAATTAAAAGTATTTGATGTACGTTCATTGTTCCATTTTATTTTATGACAATGACGATCATACAAACTCATACAAAGGAACTCTCTTAAGACTGAAATAGACAGAAATTAATGCAACTTCTTGATACGCGAAACTTAACCCCTTGCCAGTGTCGCCCGGATTCAGTTCGGGCAACAACAACGTGCAGAATTTGTGATGCCCGAGTTGACTTCGGGCAGGAGAAAAATTAACGTTTCTATTTTGTGAAGCCCGAGCTGAGTTCGTTCCTACTTTAGGAAACTTAATCCACTATTTTCCTAATAGATGACATTAGTGGTCCTAGTTTTTCATCGATTACTACTTAAGTCGAGGGAGGGAAAATGTGGATGCTGTCAGATAAATTAAGACACACTTGGATTGATAAACAAAGGCAGAATTTTGCTTTCTCGTTTAGTTTCGGTTGTTTTTCAGTGAGTTTTTTTGCGAATAATTTTCTTTTTTGCAATGCCAGATTCAGACATCGATGTTGAGTACAGTTAAGGTATTTTTAATTAATTAGGTATTAATTGAAATTAATTAATTAGTTTTTAATTAACGGGTATAGTTAAAATTTTATTTTTGTAATAAAAAACCATTTTCTAACTTTTATAATTATATAAAGAACAAAATTAAACAGTAAAAAAAAATTCCATTTTTGATCCATTTTTCTGAAATATATGTCACAGTTAAGGAATTAAGGTCATTGATACATCCTCTCGTTAGATGTATAGATATAACTTTATTTGCACGTTTTTATTAATGGATATCTTAGAACTTTTCGAATACATTGTGGAGTTCAACAAAATT
Organism: Nephila pilipes; assembly: GCA_019974015.1. NCBI lineage: Eukaryota > Metazoa > Arthropoda > Arachnida > Araneae > Nephilidae > Nephila > Nephila pilipes. Next base: position 136,848 of record BMAW01127628.1, on the reverse strand, counting down.
CTCCTACATGTTCAATTTATTATTTATAAAATTCTTGTTCGTTATAAACTTTATTTCGTTTTAGATTATATCTGAATATAATTGAATTAGTGTGTTGAGTTATTTTACTACAAAATCTAATTACTGGGAGGTTTATAATATTTTAAGAACTTTGAAAGAGTCTGTTGTTTAGTCTTGCATTTTCCTTTTTGAAAATTGTTGCAAATCAATAAGAAAAACGAGGCTCTTCTAGGATAAGTCTTATTTTAACCATATAATAAATACATTATAATTTTATAATTCTGACTTCTTAGATTTATGCTTCATCAAATAAATATAGTTTTACTAAAATTTTTGAGAATTCTCATAAATAATTGCTATTTATTAATAAATTAATATTTCGTCATCATCAAATTACATTTCTTGTTGTAATCTGGTTTAAATTCAAAGAAAAATTGAGTGAAATAAAAAAAGCAAAATTATTTAGCATATTGATGTATCAAAAATATAGTGAGAATAAGAGAGGAAAATTTTATAGTTTATGTGTACAAATACTTTTTGTGTTAGTGCAAATGGATTCAAATATTATTTGCTGTTATTCATTTTCTGGCTCTAGTGAAACGACATTTAAAAAGTTTTCTCAAATGATCTTAAAATACTTTATCTGTTCCTATTTCTTCCAGAAGTAGCTTTTGAAAATAACTTTATTTTTATAAGAATATGTAATATTTTTATAAAGCCTCATCCAAAACTTCCATATTTATCTGAAATTGCTTATTTCATTCTTGTATTATTTAATTAAGTGGAATTCATGAATTTTGATGACTTTACCAAGCTTATTAATTAAACAAATAGTTAATAATAAATTATTTGCTTATATAATTTTCCTTCGCCTTTATTTTTAGGAAATATTATCAACATTAATCTCAATATTTAAGCTTATCTGTACAGTTTAAAATACAACTATTTCTTAATTAAACAGGAGTGCGTGGATATTTAAATTTAACTTGCATAAAATAATTATGTTATGCACTTTTCATCCTAATTAGTACTAATGAGGGAGTCTATTTATACCATTAAAACAAAGGGGACGCGATGTTTTTCTTTAAAATGTTTTAATTGATTACTCCGTTGTTTTTTCGTTTAACTAGAGCGTATTATCCACAGACAATCTAATAAATATATTTTTGTAAAATAAACAAGTTACATATTATTAATCATGAAAACCTCTTTTTTATTAGCCATTTTTAGAGCAACACTTATTACTCCTTTGTCGTTATATTCTAATCACGTTCCTTTTCGTTAGAATTCCATTATACATACATAGAGTTATATTCATTATGGTTATCAAAATTCTTGACAACGATACGTGTTTTGATGTATTAATTTTCCGAATTACCTATAAATTCCAATAAAAACTTCATATTTGTATGTATTCTCTTCGACTGTGATAGTCAGTTCAAATCTAGCGAAACTTACAAAAATCTGTTCCAATCCAATCATAATTTCGTGACATTCTTCTGTTTTCCCAAAAATAATGGGTGGGATGTAACGAAAATTTCAATTTGTTTTGATACTTAATTGGTCACAATTAGCTTTTCTACTACTTCACTTGTGTGTGAGAGATTTTTATTTTGATTATCTTACTATATATATATACATATATATATATATATATATATATATATATATATATATATTCAAATACTATTGTTATTCATAAAGTTAATGCTTCAATATTTTCCTATTTTTAGAGACTATTACGACTGTATTAATGGCTTACAGACAATGAGACAATATTACAGACAGTGGTGTTAAATAGCTAGTTTTAAACGCAGCGACATACTTAAGGACAAATATTACGAAAAGTCACTAATTTTAGAGACAAAAAATGATGCTTCACGACAAATCTTTAATTATCTACATTATTAATGATTATTAAGGAAATTTATTTGCACACATGTGCTGAAATAAAAAAAACCTTAAGTTTAGTAAGGGCAAATTTTTAAAATTTTACACGATATAAACATAAAGAGTTTTTTCTTTTAAATAGGTACGTAATTTGTTGCTTATTAATGAATATTCTTCTATATATATATAAGCCCTTTGCTCATCTTCTTCTTTTGACTTCTTTCATATTATACCTATTTTAAGTCTTTATCGTTTCATAACAATAAAGATTACTACTTTATAAATAAAAATAATGTCACTTCCTCTAGCATACAAATATTTGTGAGAGATTGTGTGTTTCCGATAGTTAATGTATGTGCCTCATGCTATGTTGATTACGAATTTTGAGGTGGTGCATTCGATTTTGTAAATTTTGAATTAGTGCTTCTGTGGATTTATATGTTTGTGTTAACTGCTTTCCATGAAAGGGAATTATATCATATTTTCTAGAGATTCTCAGTTTCAAATATTGAACGGAGCCAAACTGCTATTTCTAGATACGTAATTTGTGTGTTCTTAGGTGCAGAAGAAGACATTAATGTTGAGAATAAAATAGTGCTGTTATGAATTGCTATTATTCCTACTACCATTTCCAATAACTCCTATAGATAGCGTGGAATAAACTTGAATGTGTTGAAATTAGAATGAAGTTAGTATTCTAAATACACGAGTTCTTAACTGAAACTATAATTTTATTTTCTCTCATTTCGGTTATACTATTATTCTGTTTAAACTTAAAACTGAATTTTACTTTTGTATAATAGCCAAGCTTGTAAATTAAACGTTCCCTTTTATTTAATTAGTTTGTTTTTAGATTCTGCTTTATGAAAGACCTTAGTTCATCAAACTCTAAAGTGATAAATAAAAATTATTATCTATTTTCATATTGTCTTAACCCATTTGTGCCTAGCGTCCTTTTATACTGGTGGCCACTCTTTTTGTTTTGCTTAGGAGCACCAATCCGAAATGCGTGACAGATACTCTACAGATTATGCCCTCAAATCTCTAACAAAATGGATGTTGCTTATTCAGTACCTCTCTCTAGTTTAGAAGAGAAATCTGTTAGATATATTTTTATAAGTACAGTAAGAGACAATTTAAAAGTCTAGCTCCAGAACCCCCTCCCCACCCCCCGAAAAAACTTTCCAAAACAGTTTTTGTTGATGTCCAGTACGAGTGAAAAATATTCAATTGCTGTGAATGCGAAGCAGTTAAGATGCTACTACTGTGGCAGAAGATCTACAAGAAAATGAAATAAATATTTAGTTGGATTACATGAAAAATGCTTTGAAATCTTTCACACAAAATGGATTAAATATAAATTGTGTAGGAACAAAATTACAAATAGTTCTTTTATTATTTTGTGTATTTACTTAACCCCTTTTTATATGTAAATTTAAATGTAATAATGTGTAAAATTTATCATAAGACTTAATTTTTTTTTCTAATTTTTTTTCCTTTTATGCTATTACTTATCCATTTTAGATTTTTAAGTTGTAATTCCTTATAATTGATTAGTTTGCAATTTAAACTTCTTGTGTTTATTTTATGAGGTTTTTCACAGAGTTACATTTATTTCATACATTTATTCATCTAAATACGGTATTATTATAAATTGTTTTAGAGAATCAAAGGGTCAATGTGGTTGGCCAAATTAATGTTCATCACTAGTTTCCTTTCTGTAGGACGTTAACATTGCGTAGCATAAAAATTAAATTTTTAATGCAGGAATTTCTTAATTTTTTTTAGTTTATTTTCCATATGTACAAACATAATTAGCTTAATAAAGTTAAAGAATTCTACGTTGAACATTAATGGGGTAAAAGAATATTACAATTCTTGACGAATTTGAAATTAAAATAGAATTATCTGAATATTAATTTTATATCAAATTTAGTGAATTTACTTTAAATGAAAAAACTAAAAATGTCTTAAATTTATTTCACTTAATTTATAATTTTTTTAGATCTTATCCATATATTATACATATTGGGTTTGAGCAAAAAGAATTGTACTGAAGTCATAAAAAGAAATTAAGTGAATATACATATATTTAGGTAGTAATTTTCAAATTACGCCCTCTCCTACCTTCATCGATACGTCTGCCAGTTCGTTTTTAGTTTTCATACTTACAATAGCAATCGACACCCGTTCGAAACCGCTTGAAGTGCATCTATTGTGTAAATTGTCTTTTATGACCTGTTCTTGATCCTATGTTACAAAAAATATCGGTGGGAGTTGGTTGCGTTCTGTGTCGTGGTTAAGGAAATCTTGCGATGCTGCTTATTCAGTACCTCTCTCACAATTAACGAGGTGTAACTAGATGCATTGTCATGATACAATAGCCATGAATTGATGATTTATCTTCGTGTTTGCGGTGGTCCTTCATCTTCAAACGCTTTATAGCTTTTGTAAATGTTTACTCTTCAATGTTTGTTCCTTAGGTATAAAATCGTGTATCGAAATTTTTGTGTCAAAGAAAAAATATATTTCATTCATAATTTGCTCATGCAGTATGGCCATACATTCCTTTGGCATGATCTGAAGTCATAGACCAATGCAACAGGGTGATCTATCATCCTCCCATGAAGTTTATTATATGTGGTAAACACGGTGACGCGTTTCCGAGATACCTTGCGATCTTTCTCTATTTTCAGCCCACCTTCTTGTCAACCATTTTTTTGTTCTTCTTTTCTAGTTTTTCAAATGTCTAGATTTCAGTTACATTTTGCTCCTTGCAGCTTAGTCTGGCTATTAATCACCACTATCATTTAATACTCATACGGACCTATTTTGGTAAAGGAGAGGAGCTTATGCGACCTTTTGATCTCTGAATAGAACTTGGAAATTGAAATTTCATCATAATTATCACCCAGTCTAAGATATTTTCAGTGATCACCAAGCATTCTAAGATTTCTCGACAAATCTTTACAATGTACTTCTTTTTGATCGTCAGGCAAATGGTTTAGGCTGGCAAATAGAAACTTCTGGCGTAGCTTCCATAATTTCAAATCATTACTCACAATTGCTTGCACAATGGGTTTATTAAATTTAACTCATCTGATATCCACACGTACGTTAGACCGGGATCACTGTTTAAAAGGTCTTAAATTTTCTCTACATGTTCATCAGTTTAGGTCGGTGTCGGACGTCAAAAGAATTGTTCAATTCTAAGTCTTCCAAATCATTCTTGAATTTTGTGTGCTACTCATAAACACCCACTGTGAACATAACTTATTTCTCTTAATCCTGAGGTAATATTGAAAACCTTCTCAGTGGATTTGTTCATTTTATTACAACATCTGATGACACCATACTACACGAAGGTTCTATGCATTTTCCCTCTAAATTATTTGTCACAATAAATGATATCGAAGCTCTACAAAGAGTTGGAGTCACTTTGATTCGTACCTTTGATTATATACCCTACCCCTATCCCACCCACAAAATCCTCTATAAACCTCTTCCCATTTGTCGTAAAGTATCGATTTAATTCTTACAGAACAATCCTTGTATGTATTAGTACAGTTCCTTAAAATTCACATTCTTACAAAAACTGGAAGCGTCGCTACAAATATATATATTAACATAAAATTTATTTTAATGTCTAAGATATTGAACATTTTTATAAATCATTGTTTTAATATTATTTTTAAGTACAATTTATTATTTATTTTAAAGAAAACCATGAAGTATAGGGTGTTGTGACATATACAATTGTTGCACGCATATGGCTCAATTGTTTATTCACATTTTCATTGAAGAGAAACACAAGGAATATTCTCTAAAATGATCGGCATTATATATTTTGTAGATATAATATTTAGATTATTTTGAAGTTTATTGCTCATTTGTGTCTACAATAAGCTTTAGGTGTAATATTTTTTTTTCAATCTAGAATTTTCAACAAATGAAGAATATTCTATGAGATGTATTAGATTGTTTCTATTAGAGCGTAAATTATAATTGTAATATGAATTCGATCCGTTTTACTATAACTGTTCTTTGCATTGACTAATTATAAATTTGAAGTCGATTTCCCCACATTTATAGTATATTAAAACATTTGAGAAGAATATATTTATATGTGTGTGTGTATGTGACATTTCTCTTTTTTTCAATTATTTTTTCTCTTTTATTTTATGGGCAATAATTTTATATAATTTGCTAAAAAAAAAATTTTAAAAAAAATTAGGGCTAAAAAGTTTAATTAATAAGACTAATAAAGTTCTATTATTAATAATTTAATAAATAAATTTATTAAAAATACAAATTGTGATCCCATAAACATAAGAACATAAAGTTTAAAGGAAAGGAATAAGCTGAAAATTACAAATGATAAAAAGTCTAAAAAGGAATAAATTTCTTAAAATAACTAAGTGTAATACAAAGTGAATAGATAAGAATACACATTTAATATGTATGTAATCAGATTATAATCATCTAAACGTTAGCAATATAACATTTCAATATGTTTAAGTTGCACATTATAATTTTTTTTTAAAATATAACTATGGAAAATCTTATCACACAAAAACACCACCCAAACCTATAAAACTGAAATCAAGAAGAAAGAAAAATGAGGCATTGAGGTTGAAAATAGAGATAAAATATTATCATTGTTGTCTCGATATTGGGACTAAGAATACATGTATGATATATCCAACACTTCCCTTTCAGTATAGTTACTTGATAACAGAATTGTGAAATCAAGTAGTAATCTTTAATCAAAACTGAAATTAATTCTAATAAATAAACGAAAAAGGGGAAAAAATAATAAAATCCATTTAATCAAAATAAAAATAATCCATTAAGAATAAAGGAACATATTTTTTCTTAAATATTATGAGACTTAAAATATTTATGAGACTTAACTATTTGAAAACTATTTGATTCACTAAACCTGCAAATACTCACAAAAAATATAAAATCAAACTCCAGTCATATATCGTAATCATATAAAGTCAACCGTCAATCTACTTTATTGATGAAAAATTTCTTTAAATAATGATAACAAATTAATAAATTTTTAAATTTTAGCTATACAAAGGAAAATTACGAGCATTATAGAGAGAAATCATAATTGTAAATTACTTACATTATAATACTAAATTATAAATAACTAAATGTTTTAAAGTTGTAATTAAATGTACCTTATAACTAAATCTAAATCTTTAAAATAGAAATTCGTAACGCACGAACATATAATTATTTGATAGAATTACTATCTATTCGCTAATATTTAATGGAAAAATATTACATATTAGCTCAAAATCAAACTTAATACTAGTAGTTATTTTAACATAAACTAGACCGACACACATTTAAACACACACATATATTTATATTTGTGTGTGGGGGGGTAGTTCTAAACAATAAACAACTTTTTGTCGTGTAAGAATCTAAGTTATTTTCCACTTACTGTTTAACATGTGTTCAAAATCACTTTTTTCTGATTAGGAGAGCTTGGAGCAAAATACCATGTTTAACGACACTTGTTAGGTCTGAGGTTCACACAATTTTTTTGAAAAAATATATATCCATTTCTCGAACTTTCATATTATTAATTTCTTGGCTTATTTATTGTTAATTAATACCCGATTTATATTAATTCTAATCCAAATTGATATCCCGTACCAAAACTCTCAAGTCACTTGAAGTAGTTGATTTTTGTCTGTCTCATTTGATTAGAATTAATGAATCACGAGCCCTCTGTAGTAACATAAGGAAATCTCCGTTCTTACAAATGTAAAAGCTCGTGGTTTCTTCCGCCATTTCCTATTTTGATTTTTCTTTCTAGCGATTGTTGCGCATTAACCATCCATAGTCGGCATGCATTCAGAATGCATAATATCTTAACTCTGTGTGTGTGTGTGTGTAACTTTACCAAAATATAAAACTTTATGTGGGAAATGTTTTACTTGACTTCGTAAATGTTACAAAATTCAAAAAGGGATTTTTAAATTTAAATCTAAATCATGTTTCAAATCAGTATATATATATATGTACAAGGTATGTTCCAAAAATGAAAAAAAAATAGTTATAGTATTAGGCAGATAATTTAATATTTCTAATGTTCTTCTAAGTATGAAACTAGACCATTAATGTAGTGGTGTTGCCATTGTTCATAGCACGGTGCCAACTCATTTTTCAGATGCTTCGAAGACCAGTAGTCACGATTTCTTGAGCATTTTTGCTGTCCAAAAAGGGTACCATTTTACTTTCATATTAAGTTTATGGAACAAAAAGAAGTCACAGAGGCTATGTCTGGAATGTACGGAAGATGGGGATGCTGAGGGAAGTTTTCACGTTATATGTACCCACCACCAACGTCAAGTGAGACCTAGAGTTTTCATGGTGAACGATACAGTTATCGGCAACCTCTGTGTAGATGCAGTTTACGCTTTTCCTTAAACTCTTGAGCATTTCCACTTAAAATTGTGAATAAACTATCAGCCAATCCCTGCTGTCTGGAAGAAATTCCTATTTTATATTAGGAGGTATTTTACTCTTAATTTATAATTCGGAGACTAGCATGGTTGAGGTGAGTTTCGGGTTATTTGAATCAGATCATGAAACTTGTTCAGGTTATTTGAATCAGAACATAAAACTTGTTCAGGTTATTTGAATCAGAACATAAAACTTGTTCAGGTTATTTGAATCAGAACATAAAACATTTCGAACTGGAGTATTTAGAAATAAGAACATAAGACTTGCGTTTTTGGTTATGAATTATTAGAAAATTTGGTTCACATGTGGCATGATGCAAAATTTTCTGAAAACTTGCAACACGTATGTCTTTAAGATCATGAATCAAAACTTTCGGTACGAGTTTCGAGGCCGATTTTACGTGTTTTCTAATCGTCCGAAACGATGTAGTGGATGGCCGTTTTAAGAAGTTCTACCATGGGCATAATTAAACATTTATATGGCGGTCTGAGCTGAAAACCAGCCATTTGATTTCGATATCAAAGGGCATCAATCATGCAGGTCGTTTTCCTCGCTCTGTTAGCTATTCTTATACGAAATGTGCCACTTGTAGAACGGGAATTACAATTAACCTTCGTCACTACATGCTTTTTTTAACAATATTAAAGTTTTACTACAACATATATGAAGTTTAATACAAAGGTTTATTTCATATCGTTTGTTTAATACTTTTGTTGCATTGCAAGAGTGACAAGGCATTCACTCGGTGACTCTTTAAGAGCCACTGCGGATTATTTTCTCTCTATAAGTCAAATCAGACTACCTGGAACTGAAACTTCAATTAACCGGCAGCCTTCACCTGTGTTTGTGGCAATGTGCCAGAAACACGCAATATATATATATATATATATATATATATATATATATTATTTAAACGTACATTTAATATCACCTACATTATAAACTAAATTATAGCTGTTTTAAAATATATTTCTAAAGTGATTTCTTGATTTTATGTCTAAAAAATTGTTAGTTTTCACATTATTATTTAAATTAAAGGATTAAAAGACAAAAAGTACTATTTTAATTTCTTAATGTTAATATGTTCTAATGTCAAATTTATCTTTACAATTTCTTTCAAATGAAGTTTTGACAAATTTAATACATTTATAAATTAAATTTCGAAACCGAATTTTTTCCTTTAATGATTGCTTTTTAAATTGTCAAATTTTTACGTAAGGATACATATAGCTTTTCCTTGTAAGTTTGAGTATCAATTCTATAAGATAAATATTTGGCATTGAGCAGCAGGAGAGTATATTTTCCTATACATGAGCCATTTGTTTAAATATTCAAGATGTCACAACTGTATTGCTTAGGGTATTAGAATTAAATTGTAATAAAGGTAGTTTAAATGCCTTGAAAAGTGTTGGTTAGGTGAGTGAGAATTCTGACTCTGATTCCTTATAGGATATATTATGCCAAACAAAAGATGAAGAATTTTTATTTAATTAAGTAAAACAGTGTAAAAGTTCATATTAAAATTTAAAAAAAAAATAGATAAGAGGTATTTGCTTTGAATTTAAATGTATGGAGTGGAAACAGTATGATGTAAAAATAAAATGGTTTTGTTTGATGTTTTTTTCTGCCGAATGAATTTAAGATTTTAAACACATAAAACAATTTTAAAACAATAAATATTCGCTTAAGTTATATCTGCAAAAAATACATTTTTGTAAATTGTTACGTATGAAAATTTAGATTTTGTATTGTAGTGTAAGAAAAAGATTTACACTTTTATATAACATTTAATCTCCTCCATGATGTTTCAGAGGAGATTTTAATGGAAAAAAGAAGAAGGAAAAAAGAAATGTTGATTTCAATAGATACTCATGAAAGCTGAAATTGAAGAAAACGCTGCTTCCAAAGTTGTCAAAACTAAATTAAAGAGAAAAAATGAAACAGCTTAAAAATGTTTTTAAATGTATGTATTATTCAAATTTGTTCCTACATTCGTGGAGTCTCACAATGCAATTTCAAATGCATTTTATTGTTTCTCATAATTTGACCTGTAATTCAGAACTGATCACCATGCTATTTGTTAAATTTCCTAGAAATTCGATAAGGAAAACAATACAGATAACATATTCATTATTTTAGAAAATGTATATCAAATAAACAATAACAATCATATAACAAACACATCTAATGATCTTCGAAATCTAACAAATAATAACAATTCAGTGATGATTCAATTTCCTTTTCCAATAAGTGTTATGCAAATAATCATGCTTTATTTGAAAAGTATAATCATTCTGTTTTCTCAGGATTTAAATATTTATTTTAAAGGAAATATAAGAAACTTTAGTCAGATATTAAATTTAAAATTACAGTATTTTCATACAAATTCATCTGCATCATCGATATATTTAGTTATTTTCAATATAATCACATTATTAGGATTAGAACGAAATCAAATGTTTCTAAGAAAGAGTAATATTTATGTAATATCAAACAGAATTTTATACAGTTTTCAAAGGAAAAATGTCTTGAAGTATTTTTTCTAACATTATTAATATAGGGGACAAAAATAAATTGAAAAAATATTTAATATATAAGCTACTTATATATTTAAATGTCCATATCCTAGAATTTCTTGAAACTTTTTAATCATGTCTTAAGTTTTCTGATAAGAATATATCCAAATTTATTATGCTACTAAATTTTTTTTGTTATTTCTCCTACGCTATTTATCAAACTTCATATTGTAACATAACTTTTTATATCATTCTACAATTATATGTCAAAGTGAAACGCTTATTTGTGAAAAGTGCTTTAAATTACTATAAATCACATAATTTCATAAATGCCAAAGGAAACAGATTTAATACATTTTTTAAATTGAATTCTAAAAATATATTGAAGTTTACCGTGTATGTATATAAAACATTAAGGCTCCGCGATGAAAAATGGAAGGATACTCTCGAAGTATTTTACACATTACATTTTACATAAGATAGCTTAAAATAAATGCTTTTGTTAACTTGGTATCTAAAAAAAATAACTTAATGCATTAAAATATTTATAATTCCATTCATTAAGTACAGTTCTTAGTAAGTACAGGGTGGTTCAAATTACAGTACACTTTTCTCTGACACCCTAAAGAAGGATACTGTGGAGGTAATGTCTTCGAATTTGAAGGATATACAAATTAGACCATGGGAAATTGATTCGTAGAAAATAATTAGTTCCAATGAAGGTCAAAAACTGGATATAAGACACTGAAATTGGCTTGCAGTATAAAAATATAACATGAGAGTACCAATAAAGAAAATAATACGAGATGTCTATAATTAACTCCATTATATCAGGTCTTTACGCACAAACTTTCCATCCTACAGAAATGTTAGTGACAAACAATTTCCATGTGCACTGTAACATATAATACAAAAGTATCACAAGCTTTTTTCGGTGTGTTTACCAAGATTTATGGTCAACACGTGACACCGCATTAAAGCTTGATCGATAGCTGCGTGTAACTAACTATAAGTTTTAATTTAGGGAGAAGCATGGAGCAAACTTCTTAGAATGGCGAAAAACATATTATTAAATCAAAAGGTCTATTATTACCAATCGTCTATCTTTAACGAATAAAATATTTTAAATTGGACTATATTTTAGACCCATAGCCCATTTTTGATGCTTACCGACTTACTTGATGGCTATTTTTATTGATCACAAATATTTATTTTTTCAAAAAGATTTAAATATATGCGTATTTCAAATATTCTCGATGATTTTAATTTTACCTCAATGCCAAAAAATTCAGAAATTATGTTTTTATTATCTAATAAAGAAATTCTCCAATAATGTTTTATACCTTAAAGATATTTAGGAACTTCACGATTAAAAATAATATTTAAATTATTTTTAGAGATAAAACTACATTTACTTCCCCTTCTTTCTATTAAAAATTATATTCAGTACATATAATATTGAATATTTAATGCTTACATATAAATGGAAATTATATAAAAAGTATTATTTATCCGCAGTGGGAAATAGTAAGGGGTGAGCTGAATGTTATTCGAAGTGCTATTACCCTTATTATAAGCTAGGTTTTGTTAGTGCTTGTGTTGATGATCGGTACAAGTGCTGTTTCTGTTTCTGACTGTGCTGATAATCTGTACGAGCCCTGCCATCTTCGCCATTTCTTCAATATTTGTGAATAAAGTGTTATTTTGTATCCTCTTACTTGCTCTATTATTTTCAATATGCACCCACTGGAAGAATTTGTGTAATAATATTGTAGAAAAAAGTATGGTTCCAAAGGATATAAGTAATATGCTAAAAATTGGGATTTTCCATTATGATAATGAGGGATAACGCATTTCAAGTTATATGAATATTAATGATAACTGAAACAATCGTTTACTTTATATGTTAGTATAATATGTTTATTTGTACTAAAAACATTTATCATAAGTCTGTAGCGACCCATAATGACTTTCTTTCCATCCAAATTCAGTATGTAAATGTCTCAAATCAATACAGTCAAATTATTAGAGCTATACTACGTTGAGCTAAGTTATTTTATTCTGATAAGCAAACACAAAATTTAACCCCTAACCCAGATATTAACAAACTGTGGGGCGAGCTTACTAAGAAGCGCGATAACATTAAATGTGAGGCGCGAGCATATCAAAAAGAAAATATTAATAAGCATTTGATTAGCTAACCGAAAAGAAAGCAAAACAAAATATATATTGACATAAAAATGAAATATATATAGTTATAAATAAAGTTGTATAAATATTGTACAAAGCTTTTAATAATTAACTTCTAAATACTAAATTAAAAGCAAGTTTAATAATTATTAGTAACACTCTTAGACCTATCATACAGAGCAATGTTTTTAAAGTGAAAGTTTAATGTTAGAAATAAACCATTTGATTTTCTTTTCTAATCTTAGCTAAGATCTACATTTTGACTTTTGTCTGTAGGCAAATCTGGTTTCGCAAAGGAAGAATGTTGAAAATGGTAATGAGGGCAATGATTAATGGTAATGATGAAATGATCTTGTTTTTATATTGTGTTGAACATTTATCATTAATCCCGACCCAAAATTTTAAGAAAAAATTTAACACTAAACTACCTTTTGATTTTGTCATTTGCTAAGAGATCTATGAAGACTTCCTTAGCATTTGAAAGACCTTCAAGAATATTTTTATATGAATCTCTATTCTACTCGTATCTGTTTTCAAGCTGTTGTGAGCTTGAAAACATCTTTTAAAATTCGTTGTCAGTGTAGTTAAATGAATTTCAATGGTTACAAAACAACTCTCTCATATTGTTTTTCAGTTTTGTTAGTTTTTTCATTTAATTCATGAATGTAAATATTTTAGGGTTTTATTGCTTTCAATTTTTGCTCCATATTTTTCAACAAAAATATTTAACTTTGCCACTCTTATCCCACATATGTGTATTTTCTACTTGGAACTGAAGTTCAGGGTTTTTAATATTTCGAAAAAATCAATCAAGTATTTTAATTTCGTTACAAATGGACCCTTATGAAACTTCCGACGTAGTAACCATCTTAAATTGCAATAAAACAGTACTCCTGTATATATGGCACCCATGTGTTTACAAAGTGCACAAGAGATTCCTTTTATTAGGAATGTCATCAGTATATATAAATCACAACCATGGTTTGCACAATATTCAAACCAGGGCACATTTGTTCAGAAGACGGAGCTTCTCTGTTCTCTATCTAGACTCATTGCATGTAGATCATACAATGAGTCCAGATATACTGAGAAGATTCTTATATCACAAGTGTATGTTCACTTAGTAATCTATCACACAATGATTACGCCTCATCGGAGCATACTTCAATGCAATTTTTCCATTGTATGTTTCATTCGCTTATAAAACCATTTAAAGTCGATAATACAAATAGTGTTACTTAGAATTATATTGGTTTGTAAGAAAAGAAATTCAACTTTTTACATACCATCACAAAATCGAACTCAGGCAATGAAAAGAGCATCCTTATTGCTATTTTTGCTTCGTCAAGCTAAGCTGATATCGTTTCTGAAAACTATCCTAAAAAGTTGATGCAGTACATCTAAAACTATATCATAAGTTCGATTGGCAGCAATATCATTTGACAAAGGTATTAACTGCAATCGCGTTTCAAAATCCCCTCCAAACAGAGTTTCTACAATTTTTTTTTAAAATTATCTTTGTTTTTTTTTTATGATATTATTTTTTTCAATGAATTTTTGACGTTTTCTATCGTTTATATCATGAAGCGTTTCCAAATATTTAAGTTAATTAGATTTCATGCTACCTGTTTTCTAACGTTTTGAGGAATGAACTCAATGGGGCGTTTCTTCATCCCTGCAGTTATGGGAAATTCAAAATTTATTAGTATTCTGATGAATATATTCTTTATTTTAGTTTAAGAACCACACTTATCTTGTTGATGTTTCACTATCGTCTAATGCTCTCTTATGCCATCTGAAAAATTTATCCATGATGCTATATAATTTACTGTGTTATGATGGTTTAATATCGTAATCAACAATGAACATACAAATTATAACATACAAATTTATGATAGATTTGATAGTAATAGAAGACAAATTGGAACTTCATTTAAAGCTGCGAGAATATCCAATGAGTTCGATATTAGACAAAGTGTAATAAAGAGGCACTGATTCTAGTTTGCCAATGAAGCAGTTCCGGGTTGCCAAATATCAATAAATATACTAATAATTCGTAATTTGTAAGGTTTCTAATTAAGGTTGAAGTGTATAGATTTATCATAAGATATACATAAAATAAATTATTACTTTATTCATTGTTACTGTATGAAAAAATTGAGATTGAAAATTGGTTCGTAATCATTGAGAGATTGAGAAACTCTGCCCCAACATACATTATATGTGATGATAATCCCTATAAACATCTGACCTAATGTTTAATAAAAAAAGATAATCCTGTTCTTATCCAACCTATTAAATTAGAGTCATTTTACATTTTGTTGACGAAGATTCTATTCCTTGACCATTTTACATCTCATCTCGGGATTCACTCCCAAAGCTAATTACTCAACGCTGATAGCTGATACACATTTTTCACTTGTAAACATCAAGCCCAATCAAGCTTTATCCCTCATTAACTACCAACTTCCTGATTAAATGCTTCACTGTTTATGTATTGTTTTCATTATTTCTATTTCATTCGATATCGAAATAATTCTAATCCAATCTATGTATGCCTCGTTTCTGTTTATGAAATAAATTTTTAAATCAAAAAATGTCACAAAAATTGATCCAAGTTTTAGTTGAAGAGAAAAGTGCAATATAACCAACGTCAATAGATCGTTATGTATTTACATTCATTTTCTCATTTAATAAAAAAATAAGAGTATATATTTAGATTTGATTTTATAATTAAACAATTTAGTACCATCAAATATATGATGAGAGAAGTTAATTTAATTGGACAGGAGATACTTTCACAAATAAAATTAATTTTGCAAAAAGAAACTTGAGCACAATTGTATTAATAATTTTAATGTACATCTTATTTACTAAAATAACACACATTCTGGAAACTGGAAATCATTTGTATATAAAATAGAAAGACTGGAATTTTTTATTTATATCAATAGTTGAAAATGATTTGTCTGTGCTCATATAAATAGAAACGATTTTCAATATGGCAGGAAAATATCAATAAAGAATGTATAGACTAAAATTCATAAAACTTTATTGGAAACAATATTTTATCAAATGAAATACCAAAAGAAAGTGTGCGACACAATTGTCTTGGAAAAAATTAGTTGATAAGGAAAGAACGTTTTGTTTCAGTGGTTAAACAAGGAACCCAGTCTTCCTTTTTGATTTTATTTTTTTTTTCCAGAAGAAATAAGATTTTACACTTGAAAGAAGACATACTATTCGAAAAAGATGTGGGTATTACGAAACAAGTCCCTAGTGATATAGGGTATCAGGTTCGATTTTATTTCTCTGTGAACTTCAGAGTACAACTATTTTGTATCGAAAACTCTGATTCTTTTTATCGAATTCGGTATTCTAAAAATATTGAACTTACATTTCTGAAAAGAATTTATATTAAGAGACTTCTACTTAAAAAGTATTACTTAGCAAATATTAAATAAAATTTAATTAACCGTAACACAAGTATTCTGAAAATATGAATTGCAAATATAAGAAATTCGTATTATTAAAAAAATATGTAAAGCTGTTTCGTTGACGTCAATTTATGAGCTATATAACATATCATATGAA
Organism: Nephila pilipes; assembly: GCA_019974015.1. Taxonomy (NCBI): domain Eukaryota; kingdom Metazoa; phylum Arthropoda; class Arachnida; order Araneae; family Nephilidae; genus Nephila; species Nephila pilipes. The sequence goes on along the minus strand of BMAW01127628.1, from coordinate 120,169 downwards.
CAAAAATAATATATTATTCATCGAAAAATATATGTCTAATTTTTCCATTGCAATTTGAAAAAAAAAAATAAATAATGCACTAAAATTATTCATGTTCACTAAAGTTATTAACAAATTCAAAAAAAAAAAAATTATACTTTCCACTTTAAGTTGTTGTTGGCATGAATTTTTGCATACATAGTAGTACATATTACAGTTTACATCCCCAAATAATGGGCACCTCTATTTAAGTGATAGTTTCGTTGTTCCTGTTCTCATTGAATAGTATATATATTTACCTCATATTAAGGGGACAAATGTTTGATATGACGAGTGTCTTTTAATGGAGAGGTACTGTTGTATATTCTTTATTTAATATATACATAGGATTTGGTAAAATGTTCTAATTGAATTCTGATTGAATCATATTTGCTGGATGTACTCATAAATAATTTTCACTTGGTGTCATTTTTATTGCGTTTAATAAAACCTTTTTGCAATGGAAAGAACATATGAAGGAATTTATTACACTGATAGCCTCTTCAAATGTTAACTCATGATGGAAGCATGAAATTTTCACCTTTTGTACACCGCAATTGCAAATGATTAACGATTTAGTGCAGAGGCACAACTCGGGCGCCTGAAGAGCGACTAACAGGCGTTATATAAAGAGAGAAACAAAGTAATTTGAAATACCTAAATTACTTTTTTGAACAGCTATCTCTCATGATCAGCTTTAATATACCTCGAAGAAGAATTTTAGCGTCCTTAAAGTAAGTATCTGATTTTCACAAAATAAGAGTTGTTTCTTATGGAGAATGTGAATTACCCTTCTGAAAAATCTATGTTTGTGTTAGACGTAACCAAGTAACACCGATGAAGATCTGTGGAGGATGAATGCTAGAAAGAAGGACCGAACAATTACACCAATTGCATTCGCCCCATTGAGCTCACTATACGCCAGGAAATGCGCATTGCACTCATGGCTGTAAATGATCACTCAAGAGCCATATCACAACGAATACCAATTGTTCTAAGACAATCTGTTACCACATGTGCAAATCGATATTGGAATGTCTACAAGGTGCGGGTTGTTGCAATTACCATTTATTAACATTTATTACAGGTTGAGTCTGCGATGGTGCATTGAGAGAATGAACAACATTGACTACCTAATGGTACACTATTTTCTTTTTGAGGAACCACCTTTTTGCCTGCAATACAACGATGGTCGGATTACATTCTGGAGACAATGTGAAGAAAGATGCTTCAACGTTGCCTTGTACATCGCCTTACAGGTTCTGCTCCGTATGTTATGGTTTAAGGTAGTTTTTGTTTCAGATCACTCAGTTGACTTGTTCGCATTTCAGGTTCATTGATCAGTCAGAACTAAATCTCTGAAGTTTTGGAGTCTGTTCTCAAACCTTACAGAGCTTACAAGAGCCCACATCCTAATAGAACAATGCGCCACCAGATGCTTCCGTAGTTCTCCATCCATAAGATTGCACTGCTACTTTGACTTGCTTACTGTGCCGATCTGATGTCTATCAATCATGTCCGTTCGTCGACATTTTTTGTTGCATTTTGGAAGACAACCAGTGTATTTATATATATACAGTTAAAATTTCATATTCTTGTGGTGCGTGGTTAGTAATAATAATTCTTATTTAAAAAGTTCATAATGAAAATATGTCATAATATAGATTGCTAACATATACATATATTGTTCCAAAAATATTACGAAACATGTCTAAATTCAAATTCACTTGAGAATTTGCTCTAAAATTTAGCTGTAAAAATTTTCAAATGAGTAAAAGGATAATTTTTAAAGAAGTGGTTACAGAGATGATAATATTTAACATTATTTTTATCATTTTGTCAATGTAATCTGAAACATTTTGGTTTTAGAAAATTATAAACAAACTTATTTTAAGTTTTCAGTAAAGTATCTGATTTTATGTGTCTCTTACATTTATAACACTAAAAAAGAATTTTTTACTTGGGTAAATTATATTGCTTACAAAAATGGTTATTACGAAACCACTGTAAGGCATAGATCATTAGTTCTAGAACATATTTTTCTATTTAATATATATGAACATATTTTTGGGTAAGAAGTTGTTTTGTTTTATAGAATTTTGATTTTATTTGAATAGATTTTATTTTAATAGCTGAACCATTTATATTAATAGCTTTTATGTGTCGATGCATTTTAAAATTCTGCGTCGATTTCGTCTTCTTAATTTGGTAGGATCATTAGTTTTACAGCAATATAGATTTTTTATGATATTTATTTAATATATAATTTCAAAGATCCCTAAACTTAGAACAAGAAATTCTGATATTAAAATATTAACATTGTCCATAACAAAAAATTCTGATTTACTTCATTTATCTTTAAATTCCATATTTTCAAATATTTTGGGTATTTATTTTTAAGCCCTGATCCTTTTTTCTTAAAAAATAATAACATTTATTATTTCCAATCAAAAATATTCATAAAAATAATGAACATCGTGATATGAAGCAGGTATATCTATCAAATAATTTTCTTCTATATAACAAATAAAATGTGAAATGCATACTTTTGAGAAGGTTTCGTTAATTATTACAAGTTCCTTTCATTTATATGTAACTCGAAAAGCATTTTACATTCTTAAACCACATAAATCACAAAAACAACTGAATAATGAATTATTAAGTTTTTCAAAATGAACATTGTTAGTATACATGGTTCAACAATAAAATATTTTTCTTATAAAATAACTCTAAAATATAAGTTTATTGTTGAAATTACTTTACAATCAGTGCAAAAACTTGGAGATTTATCTGCGAAATTTTATATTTTATCTTGAAATATAACTTAAAGTAACTTAATTGTTTCCAATTTTACATAATTATTAATAATATTCTTTAATAAATAGGATAATCTTTTTATTACACATTTTATAGTAAGCCTCAAAATTTAAGTGAGAACTTGAAATTTGAGCCATGTTAGAATAATTCATAATAATAAGTCCTATTTATATTTATCGAAATGAAATATTATTACATTTTAGTGCCTTTTTTAATAATAATATAATACCTGCAAATAAATAAATTTTCAGAAATATCTACAAGGACAATATGATTATTAATTTAGGGTTCACATTTACATCCTCAAACAAATAATTTTAAATTCTTTGTAAAGTAACTACGATAAAAATAACTAACATTAGTAACGTATATAAACTAAACTTCACTGTATACAAAAACATTTGCCAAACTATATTCTAAATATAAATTCTAAAATTAAGAGGTGAAATTATTTTTATTTGATTTATAATTTGAATTGATAGGAATTAAGGAAAGTATTTAAAAATATTTAAAAACTTGAGAAAATTCTTAAATACAGATTTATACTCTTGGTTTTCTTTTTTGATTCTAATACTTTTCTTGTCCAGTTAATGCAGGTTTCAAATAAAATGAATTTTATATATAATTTTGGCAAATAAAATATTACTCAGGAAGCAAACTAAACACTGTTTTGTTGTCATATTATGTTTCAAAACCTGTTGTTTGTTAAAATGTTGTAATATAGTGTAACACAAAAATACATTATGTATACATTGCTATACCTTAATAACAAAAATTATTTCAGAAACGTAAAATTACTGTAAATTCTCGACAGAAGAAAACTACATTTATGTTCAATGGATTTTTTTTTACTGAAAAATGAGACTTTGAACGTTTCTTATGATATTTATGAATTTATAATTCAGTGTGAATTAGTGGATGAATCGTTAAGAATTTCGAGGAGATTACTAGTTCATTAAATTTTTAAGGTAATTAATTTTGGCATTTATAATGTGCTATTTTAAACAGTAAAAACATTTCTTTGGCAAATGTATTTTTTTTATTTTTTCAATCCGTTATTCTTTATTTTTCATTCAATTCAAACTTTTTTTAAAAAAAGTAAAAACCTATTGTTCTAATTCATTTTCCATTCATATAACCGCGACATTTTGAAAATACAATAAATTAGCTTTAATTATTACGAAATTATTTTTGAAAATTTCAGGTGACTTGATCATTTTATGACATATAGAGATTTTGAAATTCAAAACTTAGAAAAAAAGAAATGTTTCTTTGAAATTTCTAAAATTTCTGCTACGTATTTCAATACAAAGGAGAAGACAAGGAATTATTAAAATTTTAATGTTGTTTAATAGTTACACTTTTTATGTGCAGATTTCTTGAATAAAAATAGATACTCAATTATAAAAGGCAAATTAAATCATGAAAATGTACATCATACGCATATAAAAAGTTTGTTACATCAGTATTTCTTGTTTCCCTATCTCCTTGAAATAGAAAGATATAATACCAGAAGTATCTTCTATTTTTAGAAGCTGGTAGATCTTGCACTCATTTCCTCGAGAAGAATAATAGCTTGTATATGTTATACTCCGTAGTATTAATGCCTCCGAAGCGTGATTGATACGATATGTAGCTTCTTGCGGAAAACCAGTTTATGGTTGATATTGACAAAAAATGTTCTAACCACAGCAAAAAATGTATCGTGTGTAACATAATACGTATAAACGACTTAAAACTCCAATAAGCACGGCAATTCAGAAAAGATTTTTGTAAATAAACCTTTTTCTTTATTGAACTCATACCATTATTTTTTCGTATAAATCAGAAACAAATAAGAAACTTCAGAGTACAAAATTTATAGAACAATTTGAATAACTTAAAATCAATAAATTAAATTATTTATTTTAAAATCATTTTCCTTTAATGTCCTTAACATTAAAATCCAATATTCAGACAGCAAAATATTTTAACTGTAATAAAAAAGTTTTAGAATTGGAATTTAACTATTAGTCATGAATTTTTCTATCGGATATGGGTTACGAAGTGTTCCATTATTTTAACGTTAAATTGTATTTTAAGCGCTTTTTAGGTAAATGAAGTATTTGACGTTTTAAGCTTCAGTATATAAAAAATAAAAATTTCAGGAAAGTATTTAATATTTTTTCAATACAATACGTATAAATAAATAATATATAATAATGTGTATTATTTGGTGTTTATGATGATTATTCAGTAGTTTATACTAGAATATAACTATTCGTGCACTAACATTTGTGCTAAACAAATTTCCATACCCGCTCTTATCTTGCTTATAGTCTAGTTATTTTTTGAATATTAATACATAATCAATGTATGGATTACATATTTTTACCATGTATAAAATTTGCTCATATCATATATTGTATGTTTTTGATTATAAGCAGTTGAGCGTTCACAAACATACTAGAAATAATACTACACTCTGTTTAATTTTGATTCATTAAAAAAAGAAATAAACATTTCTGCTAATATTGAGTATAACTATGAAGTAGACTTTATGTAATCAATGATATGTTTCTATCCTCATGTTGAATTTCAATGAAAAAGTTTTGGATTCAGAAATTGATCAAAATCTATTAGCTGCTGTAAATTGTTTTGCATTGTATTTAATTTTCTGTTCTCAATTTCACTCAAGTACATACTACTTAATATCGTATTATATAAGTACACATTATTTATTTTCTTAAAAAGCTTCCAACGCTCTTCTTATTGAATACAAATATTATAATATGTTGTAGAATAAACGCAATTTAGTATGATATTAATTTACGGATGGTAATGTTCCTTTACAGAGTAAATACAATTATCTTTCCAAAATCTCTACTAACATTTATCAAGTAAATGCAATGTCAAATATTTGAACCATTAACTATATGATCTATCAAAAGAATATATATCGGTCTTGATTTTATATCCAATAGTTTTGTTAAACATATAAAATACGAAGTAATGCAAAAAACAGATCAAGAAATGATTTATTGCAATTTTATTTTTAGTGGAGTTCATTAGAGGCAAATAAATAAATTCACTTTAATGATTTCAATATTATAATATACATACATACATATATATACATATATATAAAAGAAGGTTGTTATGGAAATCAATGGCAAAAATTTAAGAGATGATTGAATGGTAAGAAATATTTACCTTTCAATGCATTCTTGGGGAACAGGCGGTGAACCACCCGATGGCGCTATAATGAAAAGCATAAAGCTCTAGATACCCTACATATCACCAATTCAATCGTGGATTTCAAGAGATTACTGTACGTCGGCAGTATCATTTTATGAGAAATTATTTTCCTAAAATAACGGAATTCAATGTTACTTAAAAGAAAACTGTTCTAAAAGTCAATAAAAAATGTTATGTATGCATAATTTAATTTTTCTTTTGAAAAAAGAATGCTTTTTTGAGAAGAATATTTATCATTCTGAAATATTTGAAATTGCTTAAAAATTAGGTAGTTCGTAGATAATTACTCAAAAATAAGTATTTTATATTGAATTTTGTTTCGGGAAGCAAAGTCTCAAATTATTGAAAGGATTAGATTAGGCTTGAACTACGGAAATTAACTTAAAATTAGTTTGATTTTAACAAAAAAAACCTCGTTAATTGCAAAATAATGCAGAAAATTTACATTGAACGTGGGATATAATAATTGCTGCGTTTAATATATGTCACTACATTCTTTCTGCATTAGAAAATTTTTGGTTGTTATTTTTATGTGTTCTAAATGAATAATTGTTCAGTCAACAACTAAAAATCTAGTGGTTGCTGTCCATGCTAAATTAGTCTAGTTTATATTTAATTGTCTTGAATTAAAGATTCGTATTCTTTATAAAATGTGATATTGTGAAAATCCACTGAATTTCTCATGCCAACAACAAAGCATTTTCTATATATATATATATATATATATATATATATATTAGTACAGAAAGTTACTGAGTATTTCTTAAAGTAATTATGATCTACAGTGTGTTTCGAAATTCATAGGCAAAAATTTTAAGAGTTGATAGAAAATATCTAAAAAAGCAATTCTCATCATCCAATGTATAAGCAGAGAGCAAGCAGTGAGCTACTACTGTTGCTACAACTGTTACCGTCACAGGAAAGAATGAAACACAAATGGATAGATGAGGTTTTAAATAAGTTTTTTGACTGCATATGTGAAAAAATTACATAAAATGCTCAAGAGAATCCAAGAATCCTATAACATCCAAGATCTAATGAGTGATGAAATTTTCAAAACACACCCAACATTTCTCGGACGGCGACGGTAGCAACAGGAGAAATGGGTGAGTATGCCGGTTTAGATATAGGCCCACTCTGAATAATCCATGTCCCTGGGAATGATAGGTTATTTAACGTCACACTAGAAGCAAAACGAGGGCTAAAAACTCCGGCCTTGAGTTCCCCACCATGACCACTAGGCTACTTCGTAATTTTAAGCCTCTGTCAAGTAACGCGGACGACATTTAAATGACACTTCCCTTTCCTAACTTTTACACCACCCAAACGGGAAGACCTTAAGCCTCTACCAATTTAATGTTTATCAGCCTCAGCTAGACAATGGGTCTTTAGTGGTATCAGGTTTGAACTCTCGACTCACTAAAAACCCCAGCCTCGAGTTCAACACCATGACTACTAGACTACTGCGGCCCAATCTCCTTGGGAATTTAACATCTAAAGAGTTCCGCACCTACAAGCTGACATGGAGTGATACTCCATCTTGCTGGAGCCACATACTCACTTTAATGTAGGCTACAATAGACTGAAGTAGCTCTGGCAATACATCTTGGGAAAATGTGAGATATCTTCTGCCATACGGTTTGCATGATAGAAAGTAAGGGCCGATCAAATGACTAGTAGAAGGTTATGAGCCACCCCCCAAGCATTTACGTTTAAACGCTTCTGATAAACATGTGGATGTGTGCCTTGCAGATTGCTAGATGTACACAGGAAGATGTTGGGTATTCGAAATGCTTTAAGAATTAAAGGCACATTCATCCGTGCAAAACATTTTTGTAATAAATTTAGGATACTGTGATAGCTGTTGCAAAAGCCAAAGTTCATACTCATCACGTGGCGCACCTGCATGCAAGCCTTTATACCTGCAGATAGGTGGCGCATCTGCAGTTAGAAAGACTTGCCATTTCTGTGCATGGTAGAAGTATACTTCTTCATCTCGCAGTACTCACCAAACAATAAAGTGAGACCAATTTATGGACAAGAATTTTCTCCTGTTCTAATATCTGGAAGATCTTCCACTCTGTGCAGACTGTTCTCTTCAACTTGTGTCTTCCGCCCCATCCTGCCTCGCCCTGTTTCATGCATATCGATGACATTCTGCATTCCGTTCAGGTACCAACGCAATCGCTTGAGTATTTTTTGGTCTGGCACGTGTCTTCTCAGGAACCTGTACAGTTTTTTGTCTTCTATAGAGCATTGCCATTCACTAGACCATATATAAAATACATTTTCGGCTTTTCCTGGTTATTGTACTTTACCATGTCTTTTGAAATCCACAGTAGAAAGAATGATGTGTGAGAAAACTTACGCTTTATTTTTTCCTTTACAGCGCCATCTAGCGATTCACCACTTTCTCTCAGCCTATGGATCATATGGTAAAAACTGCTTGTTTACGTGTTTTATATCATCCCTTAAATTTTTGCCAGTGAATTTAAGAACACCCTGTATATGAGCAACTGCGTGTCTTTGTGAAACATATATATACCTCACACGAATTTTTATACTCCGAAAGAACATGCTTGTTAATTGCGTGGAACTGTCCTACATTTGAAGGACGTTCAAACCCGTAACAACTCAAAAATCGATGAACACCCATCTATAATATATAGATAATCTGTATGTTATCACTTTTAAATGTATTTATTAATTAATGTATCTGATTGGGAGATCATAGTAGTTTAAAATAATTTATGTTGATTTATTTAAAAATAACACAATAATGTAAAAGGTAATCAGTATTTAAAATATGTATAGTTAATGCATGAGCTTTTAATTTATTAAGAAAAAATAATTATTTCACTCAATTTTCGGTTGCAAATATGTTAATTAAACTCATTGAACTTTGTTTACTATAAGAACTGAATGATTCATGTCGAGCATAAACTACGAGTTTCATGTTTATATTTACTTATTTATACATAACAATGGAAAATGTTACAAATAAGTTATATTACCTTTATATTTGTTAACATTTTAGCTGAAGCTCCGAAATTATAATAAGATCTTACACCATAGTTTAAATTTCTTTTAAGTATCCTAAAACCCTTTTGTATCAAAATGTTTTAATATTATGGTCTGTATCATTATTCTTATTGAATTAGATAATTAGATGAAGAAATGACTGACAGGTCTTTCTGAAAGTAAATAAACTATACATGATTGGAAATTATATTTGTATTAATACTCAATCACCTATTCTATTAATGAACTTTTCATAAGTTATTTCAAACACATATCATTTTTAACAATTATTTTCAATCTCTGATAACATTCCTTTTTATCATATTTTTATAGACATAATTTTATTCAGATCTTTCTAAAAATTATTCCAATATTTTCTTCATTTGTAAAGAAATCCTTCAATTTTCTTCTTATTATTGCTCTAATTAGTCTTATTAAGGTCATGTATTTCTTTCTGAAAATAAACAGCGATATTACTAAATATTTTAATTACATTGACTTTATTTCCATTTGAGTGAACAATTTTTTTATATGTGTATAAAAGGAAATGAGACAGTATATAAATAAAACACAACTGATAATTAATAAATATAAAATTACGTGGAAGGAAAAAATAACGGTAAATAAGATTATTTGAATTACATTTTAAAGGTTCACATTTCTTGATTTAATCTACGATATAAAAAATAAATTACAATTTTCATTTGTTTTCTGTATTACTTTTATTTATTATAGTACTTTTATCAATTTCTGTACAGTTTAGATTAACTTGATATTTAAATCTACTAAAACTATTTTAAAAATCATTGAAATTTACATCAGAATCCAACAAGTTTAAATAATGAAAGTTTTAGACAAGTAAACTTAATTATATTAATAAATTAAAATAAAAAAATTAAGAAGTAAATATATGTGTACTGCCAAAAAGTATCATATCACTCAGCAGTCTCAGAGGTAAGAATAATTCAATTCAACTATTTTTAAATAACTTTATAAACTTATTCATTATTTAGCAAATTGTAACATATAAGTTTTGTTTAGTAAGTGAAATATTTTAAACTCCCTTTTGCTACTGTACATTCAAGCTTTCTAATATAATTTGTTATAGTTATGAGTATTCAAATACTTTTAGATGTCAGCACATTTTAATTGAAAGTAATATAGCGAATATTACTGAATGAAATATATGCTAATTTTTATTTGTAGTAGTAATAATTGAAAAACTTTTTTTTTATCAAAAAAGGAATTCATTGAATTTGAGTGTTTTAATTCATTATAGTTGAATAATGTGTAACTTAATTGATAACTTAACTAATCACGAAAAACTAAAGTATTAGTATCATTTTATGATTAAATCTCTTTTCCTTTTTTCCAACAAATACTAAACACCTTATTATTCAATTTTTTGTATGAAACAAATTTCTCCATCACACCATACTAAGGTTTAATAACATTTACATTTCCATACCTCTTCAAAACAATTTCCTTCAGACGAAAGCCACATCATAACAAAGTGAACAAAACATCAAGAAATATTCCCGGAGAAACCTAGATTAACATCAAACTTTGCAAGTTAATCTTCACCATCAAAGATTGATCCAGCAACTATGGCAAACAATAAGGGCTTTAACAAAGCTCTCGAGTAGCACCTTCTCAAACACATACCCAATTTTCACCCCTTATTGGATTATAATGATTCTCTCCTTTAGCTTCCCTTCAACCTTTGTTAGAGTGTTTCCAGTATGGAATCTAAGAAGTGCTGCCATCTTACCCTTAGTTATTCTTCTACTAATTATATCCAAAGTTACCAAAAAGATTTCTGAAAGATATGTTGATTATGTAACACCTGTTTTCAATCTGGAGCTCTCTGGAATTTTAATAGTCTTTTGTGTGAAACTAATACTCAAGTAATAAGGAGAAAATAAGATATATTTTTGTAATGATAATGAATTCGATAAGATATTTCTTTTTTATCATTTCTCTTCAGTGTCATTGATTGCCCTCCCTTTCATAGTTCGATTATGAGATAAATTCGATATTTAATTTAATGTTGTTAAGAAATAAATGGAAGTTTGCGCATTAATTCAAATATTCATTTTTATAACGTAGTTTCATTCACAATTTCTATAGCTTGTAGTAAATGTGAAGTTTTAATTACATTTAAATGATATAAAGTAACAAGTGTTTCATTTGAATTTAATAATAAATTTTTTGAATAGTTACTTGGTAGATTATGGCTGAAATTAAATTTACCATGTAAAGAGTTTGGATAATAATTCTCTGTTTAATAATAGTACTTTGATTTAATTAATCTGTATTAAAAGGAATATTTTTGATGTAATTTTAAAAGCACTTCTAACAGTTTTTGAATGTTATATCTGAAAAATATAAGTTGTATAACCTATGTGAACTATGTTTTTACACAAGGAAAACAGGAATCAATTTCATAAAACGAAGCAAAAAATTCGTTGAGTAAAATTCAATCAATTATTTTTCAAAAATTACGAAGAGGTTTTGATATTCACGAGTTATTATAAATGTCAAAAAATTACAAAAAAAAAAAAAATAATAATAATAATAAATAAATAAATAAAAACCACGCAAATAATACAAAATAAATAAATAATCTTCCTAAAAAACTCATATTTACGTTAGTATTCGACTACGATAACAGAATTATTTTCAAATACTAGTGTAAAATATTTCTAGAATATCCTAGGAAGAATGTAAATTGCATCCATACAATAAAATAAAATTTTAATGTATCTTACTAAGAAAGTTTACTATCGAATATAGGTACTAGTGTAAACTGAAACTAATTTAATTAAAATGAGCTAGAATTAACATTTTATTCCATGATTTATTAAGTCTCTTAACACTTAAGCTATTTATAACATAAATTGCTAATTTTATTTCACATCGAATTCTTAATTCTTACAAGGTTTCTGCAAAATTAATTTCATAAAATGGAATTTCTACACATTTTTTCGAATTTCAAACAAAAAAAAATTCTATATCATTGATAGATTTTGTGGTATTGCTTAAATTTCAATTTATTTGAAATTTTGAAATTTGTTTTAACCAGTAACAAGATTTTATAAACATCCATGTACTTTTAATTCAAATAAAGATTATTATAAAATATCGTAAATAAGCCCAGCCATAGACTTGTGGTATCTGTAATATTAAATTAATTAAGTGTTCATATTAAAGTTATATTTTCCACTATTAGCAACAAACAGAATTGTAAAATTTTCTTATTACTTTATAATCCAAGTAAAACTTAAGTTTAACCAAGTTTAAGATTTTCTTTACATGAGTCTTTACCTTTCTTTTACTCTGCATGCACAAGAACAAACACTCGGGATATGTGCATCCCATTTAAAAATCTTAGCCAGTATCTGTACATCGTTCTTCACTGTTAAAATTCATCATTGTAAGAAAGCAAACAGTTTTATTTAACTCGGATGTAAGACACTGATTAACACAAAAAATACTATTAGCGTAAAAAAAAAGTGTATTAAGCTATTGGAGGATTTTAGCGAAATAATGAAACAGCAAAAAAAAAAATTGAAGGTAATCAATATCGATTGAAATTTTTTGTAATATTTTAAAGTCCGAAGAAGGAGAAAAATCCATTTATAGTATTTAAATTTTTTGTACTGAATTTCCTTCAAATTCAGGCTTTAATTTCGTTAGATACCAAAATAATTTAGAGAATATTTTCATCAAGTGAACTTTTTTTCACCTACAAATATTGCTCTGTAAATGAGAGACTTTGAAATTAAAGACAATTGAAGATTTTTATTTATTTTTTGAACAATTGCACTTGAATGAAAAAATATTTTAATTTCACATTTCTTCATTAATTCGTGTAAAAATCATAAGGATTGTATTTTAAAATTTATTACAATATTCTCAGAAAAGTAATATTACTTAGCTTAATTTAATAATGAATTTTATCATATATAATTAATAATATTTATGAATATTTGTGAAACAAATCAGGAATCATACGTAAGAGTTATTTAGTTCTTTGAATATAAATAATCTGTGAAATAAAAAAAAATTAAAAAATATTTTGCATGTTCTTTTCAATAAAACCATCCTCCTTTATTAGGTAACGTAATTAGTAATTTATCATCTCAGCACGGGAAATATATAAGATTCCTTCAATATAGAATAGTACAAAGTAATACAAATGTATAACATGATGTTATTTATTTTATACTTTATATTTACATATATTTCTATATTTTATAGCCTATAAACGCATGTTAAAATTTAGCTATATGTTTCTCAGTAGGAGTTCAGCTTCCACTTTTAAAAAGCTTATGACTCACGATTATAAATCATTTCGCTTAAACTACGAGACTTTTAATAATCTTAAGGTATCCGTAGACCTTTAAAACGTCATTTTTGTCAAAATTTTCGATTTTCTAATTTTAACATCAGTTTAAATTTTAAACTTTTTTCTTTCTAATAGTGTTTGAATTTTGCTTATACCTTATTTAGAACTTAAGTTACAGGGATTTGAATTTTACTCGTTAGCTGATTTTTGAAACCGGAAGTGCATTTCTGCAGACAGGAAGTTGGAAGAAATGTTTGTTTACATTTTTATTTTTCGAAATATCTTTTATATGTACAATGGTACAAAATAAATAAATTTTAAAACATGAATCTGAATTTTCAGAATGTTTGAAAATACATTTGGCAACAGGTTTTTAAATACATTTTTATCTTGAATCTGGCAAGGAAAGAGAATCGTTATTGTTTGTTTACATCTGTTTTGGTTTCTGTTCTCATTCTTATAAGTTTCTGATTAAGATTGTTTTTATTGTTGAAAAGCTCAATTTTTTTCGTTTAAAATGGGAAATTCAAAAAGGAGAATTAGTGTTAAAAGAAAAAGACAATTTCGAGGTAATGGTTTTACCAAAAATGATAGCAAAAATAGTACTGTAACTGCTAATGCCAGTGCTTCAAAATTGAACCTTTCTGCCATTCTAGATGAAGAAATTGCTGAATATGAAAATAAACCGCTAACCGGCAACAGAATTAGTGACATAGAACTCCTTCTATGCTCAATTTTACAACTTTGTTGCCCCAAATGCTTCCACGATGGTTTGCTGTTACATGAAGACTCGAGGTATGGATTGTGCTCAACTTTTGCAATAAAATGTAAGCATTGTGACTTTTGCACAGGAATTTCCAGCTCGAAGAAAACATTAAGCTATCCTGAGATAAATGCAAGATTTGTTTATGCCATGAGACAAATTGGGAAAGGTTTTTCTGCTGCATATAAATTATGTGCAACATTAAATTTACCCAGGCTCAGTAAAACTGCATACACCAATCATGAGAATAAACTTATGTCTGTGATTTCAGAAGTAAGTGAACTGTCGATGCAAAAGGCAGCTAAGGAAGTTTTGAATATTCATTCATCTAAAAATAAATTAGCTGAATGCGGTGTTTCTGTCGATGGAACATGGCAGCGTAGAGGTTACACTTCTATGAATGGGTGTGATGCTGCTTTGTCAATCGACACTGGCAAAGTAGTGGACATTGAAATAATGTCATCATATTGTCCGACCTGCAGAAAGCTTTCGAAAATGCCTAAAGGTATTGTATCCGAGACGCTTGAAGCAGATCATGTGTGTCGAAGCAATTTTAAAGGTTCCTCATTAAAGATGGAAGCTGTTGGCGCAAACAGGATCTTCAAACGATCAATTGTGAAACGAGGTTTGAAGTATTCACACTATTATGGAGACGAGGATTCTAAAGGCTTCATCAGCGTGAAAGACACATATGGGAAAGATAGCGTAACTAAACTGGAATGCATTGGGCATGTTCAGAAAAGAGTAGGTGCGAGATTGCGCAAACTGAAATCCAAAAATAAAAGTTTATCTGGTAAAGGTAAACTTACCGATTCGTTTATTGACAGATTGCAAAATTACTATGGAATTGCTGTTCGAAGTAATAACAATTGGCAATCTACTCAAACTTCAACAGAACGTCATTGCGGCCTTGTACCACTGTGCATCGAGTGGCAAGAAACCCATGCATGGACAGTGCCCTATCGGGAAAGATAGCTGGTGTTATTATCAGCGAGCACTGTCATGCGGCAAAAAGCCCAAAGAAAAATATAATGGCTTATCCAATGATGTATTAAATTTAATTAAACCTACATATTTAGAACTGTGTTCTAAAGAACTTCTGTCAAAGTGCCTTCATGGTAAGACACAGAATGCCAATGAATGTTTTAATGGCATAATTTGGCAGAGGGTACCGAAAGAGGTTTTCGTGTGCCTTAAAATTTTAAAATCTGGTGCATTGGATGCTGTTATACAGTTTAACCCTCCGAGCGTTTTACTTTTTTGTGTAAAGCTATACCGAAAGCGATCTACTTAGGCACAGCTAAAGGTCCCGAAAAGTTTTCCCTTTCCATTCACAAATTCTTCAAAAATGCAAGAGCCTCCTGTTCCCCCCCCCCTTTTATGACGCGGGTGGTCCACACAACCCCTTGGGTTGGGCATTTTAATTGCATAGATCCGACGCTTAGATAAGCGATTTCGTTGCCTAG
The DNA here is from genome assembly GCA_019974015.1 of Nephila pilipes. Lineage (NCBI taxonomy): Eukaryota > Metazoa > Arthropoda > Arachnida > Araneae > Nephilidae > Nephila > Nephila pilipes. The sequence continues at coordinate 104,496 of BMAW01127628.1, read as the reverse complement.
GGGAAATCTTGTACGGCAGGCTACAAGCAAGCAGGAATGGGGTTCAGATTATTCACAGATCAGAACTTGGAAGATGTTCGTCCGATCTATTGAGTTTCAATAAAAGCGTTCCAACAAATGAAGAATAAAAAAATATAGCTTGATAAAAATTGGTGGGTTCATAGTTGAAAAATATTTGTTTGCTTCAAACAATAGAAAAATTCTTTTTTCTGTAATTTTTAAAAACTTTTTTTTTAATTTTAATATTACGATTTTAACCTAGAAAAAGCACCCTATATTCATTATTGAATACGAGACCAAGAAAATACAAAATTGTTTGCATGTTTTGAAAGAAATTAATGATTAGTATTTGCTATCAAGCACTATTTGCTTAATCAAAGCGCCAGAATTGTCATAAAAGTTTAATTTTTATAGAAGATTGAATTCTCAGAAGCAGTTTGCTTGTAAAAATAAATATCAATAAATATTTTAAGGATAAAATAAAATCTTAAATTTCGTAAAATCACGTGTTTCAAATACAGTAATCGAGACGCATTAGGTCACATATTTAGGCGTTTTTTGGATCAGGTGAAGAATGCACACTTATTCATTATTTTCAAGGTATGAAGTAAAATTGGCGCCACTGTTTTAAAATTGAAATTTTGAACAGAATTTATTTTGAAAGATAATATTAAATGCTTTAGTAATTTGCATAATATTTTAGTGGACGGTAACGCTGATCCTCATAAAAATGTAAAAATTAGTTTGGTCAAACATATATCAGATCTGTAAAAAACCTTTTTTGAATCCTGTTCAAAATAAAAAATTATCTTGGATCCAAAATCTTTTTAAGACTTTTAATTCACTGAACTCCCAATAAAAGAAGTTGGTGTGGTGTGGAAGATAGGAGAGGGGGTGCCAGCTCAAGTGTCATCCTCTGCACTTGACCGAAGTTCAAAATTACGAGGTCCATTGCCAATAGCCCTCGTGTTGCTTCCAGTGCGACGTTAATAAGAAAACACTAAACTAAACCCAATAAAAGAAGAAAACCTCCGAACTCCCAACAAAAGAAAAAATTGAGTGTATATCAGTTTGATTGATATATCACATTGATGTATACTCAATTGAAATTAAAAGTTAGTTAAGTGTTATAATGTATTTTTTGATTGACAATAGAAAATAATATCATGAAATTGCCGTAAGAGTTGTGAAACATCTAATATCATATGTTTCAACCTATATATGCGAAAAATCTTTCTCTTTGTACACTGCGACAAAAACAAAATACAGAAATAGGTCGGATGCTGAAGAAGACATTAGGTTGATGGTTTCAGAAATTTTTACAGACGTAAAAATACTTTGCAATAAAAAACAATCATGGTCAAGTCATTAAAATTCTTTTTTTTTTTTCATTATTTGTTATATTTAAAAAAATATTGCTTTTGTTTATTATGCATAGGCCATATTTTAGGGGAAAAAAAACTTTCGCTACCTTAACATTCATTAATCTTACTAAGACGTTTCTAATAAAAAAATAGAAATGCAATAATAATTTTGTAAATTTGATTAGGATAAAGAGCTTTGATATCCTATTTTTTCTGCTGTTTGATCAAGGGGTTCCTTGAAGGTAATGGTAAGCTCAAAAGGTTCCCCAAAGTGCAAGAGGTTGAATACCTCTGCTCTAAGCGAAATTCCCCATCTACATCCACTTTTGTGCAAAGGTAATATATTTTACATTCAATAAATAATTTTAAATTTTAATGGAGTATATATTCTTCAAAATGTCAAAATATTTCTAGCCATCTTCAATCCCACATTTTAATTTTCAACTTTCTGTTTCTTTGGTGTTTTCAAACTTTAAGTACATATTCGTATTATATCTTTTAACAGAAAATTGTCATCGATTACTACATCTTACATATCAGTTATTACAAATTTGGCAGTGAGAGAAACTTTTCCCTTTTTAATTTGTCTTTCAAAACAGTACACTTAAAACACTTTAGTTCAGTGAAGTTGACAGACATTTCCTCAAAGAATTCATAACAAATTTTGTAAGCAATTTTAAATTTTAGAAATGCATTCTTAATCCCAGGAATATAACCATATATAATTGTTAGTTTATTCTTTAGTATTAATGGTACGAATTTATCATCATATCTCGTTCTATATCGGAATAAAATAAACTGTAGCTGAAATGTTATGATGTTTAATTTCTTTGGTAGTTTTACAGAAAAATAATGTCTGGCTGTAGAGAAAAGAGAGCGTATGATTTGATCTATTGAAAGGTGATATTTTTTCCAAATGTAAGGTATTTTTTAAATTTAAATAACTTGACCGAAGCGGATCATATAATTTCAAAATGCACTCTATTTGTGCTCTGTTTGTGTGCTGGTTTCAAAGTAAACCACCTCACTTCTGAATAGCCGAGGAGCTTTTTATATTCAATATCAAAATGAATGCAAAATTGCTTACGATTTGCTTCTCCAACCTTAAAGGGACTAAAATATATGTTTAAGTTCAGGGCAAAATATTCACAATATGTAAAAATAATATTCATCTATTAATTTTAGTCCATTTTACAAATTGTACCTAAAAAGAGTTATATGTGTTTATTAGATCAAAAATTCATTTATAACAAATCAGGTATAATTTTGGGTAGTTTAAATTTCAACATAATATACATATTTTAAAACAAATGCAAAAAGAGTCAATTTATTCAAACTTGTATTTCATGAATAAAATAAATCAGTGTTCATATGTTCTCAAATAAACAAAATTGTAATCAAAGTGTTCATTCAATTTACAAAAAAATGCAAAGAATCGTATATAAGCAATAATTTTAATTGTTACAAATGTTAAAAATATCAGAGACACATAAGAAAAAAAAAATATTTTATATTAAATGCTTAAACAAAACAAAAGTACTAAGTCTTTAAAGTACCTTAATGCCTACTTTCAGAACAATTTGTTATTTGAGAAAAAATTGTTTGAAACACAATATTGTGTATATAACAGTGTAGAGTTTCCGATTAAAATTATAATTGAATTTAAGATTATAAATTTTTAACATTTGTGATAATATGTCACTTATATCTATTTTAATAATCTGTGAATGCATCAAAACTAATTACTTTATTATGTTGATTGCGAAATTTAATAATTACGCATATATAAGAAATATTTCTAACTGAATTTTAAAAATAATTATTTCAGAAACTATTGTATACTGCTGTTTGTAGAAAATGCAACACCATGAAAGAATCATCAGAATCAAATGAAATTTAATGCAGAAACGACTTGTACTGATACAAATAAATGATGAAATTTTCAAAACAAAAGAAACAAATTAAGCGTCCGAAATCAGTATTTGGTGCAGCCACCATGCGCTGCAATAAGTGCTGCTATACGACGTGGCATGGAGTCAAACAGATGTTGAATATCTGCTTGAGGAAGAGAATTCCATATCGCTTGTATGCGCAACCAAAGTTCGTCTTTGGAAACTGCAGGACGCGGATCACGAGCGAGACGCCGACCAACCATATCCCACACGTGCTCAATAGGCGACATATCCGGTGAATAAGCAGGCCAAGGAAGAAGTTGCATGCGTTGTGCTGAACAGAAGTCTCGAACAGTCCGCGCAACATGTGGGCGTGCATTATCCTGCTGAAAGATAGCTCCAGGGATGCCTTGAAGGAAAGGAACGACTTCGGGCTGTAGCACTTCACGGACGTACCTGTTGCTATTGAGATTACCCTCAATTCGTATCAAATTGGATCGTCCATGATACGAAATCGCACCCCAGACCATAACTCCGGGTGTTCGACCACTATGTCGTTCAATAATACACTCAGGAAGGCAGCGTTGACCGGCATAACGTCTAACACGAACACGGCCATCATGGGTCCACAAATTGAAGCGTGATTCATCTGAAAAGACAACTTGGTGCCAATCAGCTCGCCTGTCTCTGTGCTCAAGAGCCCACTGCCGACGCAGCCGTCGATGATTCGCCGTGAGGGGAATCCTGTATAAAGGCACCCTTGCACGCAATCCACGGCGCAGCAGACGACGACGAATTGACGAAGCCGACAATTGTACATCTGTAGCAGTAGACCAACGTGCTGCCAGCTGCCTGGAGGAAGCTGTGCGATCATTCACCGCCATGCGGAGCAGGTGTCGATCATCGCGCTCTGACGTCACCTTCTGTCGTCCAGTGCCTGTTTTTCGAGTTGTTCGGTGCTCGTCGGTCCACTGCTTCCAAACTCGCATCACTGTGGAACTGTTCCGCTGCATACGAGCTGCTATTGCGCGATAGGAAAATCCTCCTTCTCGAAGGCCGATTATCCTCCCTCGTTCAAACTCCGTAAGTTGCTTGAATTTCTTATTCTTCCGTCGTGGAGGCATACTCAGGTCTCACTAAACGTTTGCCACTAACAAATAATCATAGACTTTTTTCAACGTCCCGCTACAGCACTTTATTTATACGCTTTCAGCATCAATTCAGAGGGCGCTGCGCGCGCCGCGCACGCGCGATGGCTCTGAAACTTTATTAATTTGCATAATATCCTATAATTGACATTTGCTGCGAATTTCATTTGATTCTGATGATTCCTTCATGGTGTTGCATTTTCTACAAACAGCAGTTTAT